>CM051380.1:1827778-1864637 GCA_028015245.1 Cardamine occulta | reverse complement strand
CGGCACCTTGAATTTGAAGAGGGAGAAAGTGGTAGAAAGAGAAGAACTTGTCAGATTTCTGCTGGATGCAATGGCTGTTCAATTTAGAAACTTTCTGTTTGGAGCTAAATAGAGTAACGAAAGAGCAACTTTTTTTTCCACTTATTGCTTGGTGAAAAAATATTATTGCCACTCAAGAGTCACAAATTTTGATCATTCACAATCTTTTATGTATATATATTGGTATCAGTGTTCGACCAATACAAAATCTATATATATCCCAACCTCTCTTCAGTTTGATTAACATCAACGAGAAATGCCATTAAGGTTTGACCTGGCATAATATCACCAGTGGATTAGTAATAACTTGTTGAATTTTGTGAAGCAGAAGCCCGTATAGCTCAGTGGTAGAGCGTCAGTCTTGTAAACTGAAGGTCCCTTGTTCGATCCTGCGTGTGGGCACTTTTTTTTTTTTTTTGGTCAACAATCTCCTTTTAATTAGTACTTTTTCGTTTGGTCACTGCAGAAAATATCAGACCTCCATAGAATATTATTTACAATTGAGAACCTCTCCAGGGAAGATCAGTTGGTAATAATTAGTTAAAAAAATAAAAAATTGAAATATTCTTCCGTGAAGAGTCTCTCTGCCTCATTGTTACATTCCTGCCTTAGAAACACATTATACATCAGAGTAAATATTTTATATATGTTATTGTTGCTAAAATCTCGAGAAAACACTGCTTTTCAGAAATTATGATGCAAGAACAAGCTCTGTCCAGGAGAAGCTGGCCCTATCTCTTCTTCAAGACCCCTCAAGGCCTCTTGTTGTTTCTTCCCTTCCTCCTCTTCCTCCACTACATCTCCTTCAGACGCCGATGATTTCCTCCTCTGCGATGATGTCACACTTGGGAAAGTTATCCATGACCCGCCTCTAAATTCCGTGTTCTCAGAACCCAACCTTTTTGAACCGATCCTCCATGACTTCTTGTGCATTCTGCTGCTTCCAAGAACTACTTCTGTTGGTAGTATTGGCTGCTCGCTGCTTGGATTTCCCATTAGCTGTGCGAGCGCTCGTTCCAATGCTGTTGTCACTTTATCCATCGATGGTCTATCTTTCCCTCTCATCCTCACACATTTACAAGCCACGCTCACTATTCTTTTCAGAGCTTCGATTTCAGATGGATGTTTCAAGACCGGGTCCAAGATTGCGTTGATATCTCCTGCTTTGATCAAAGGAACCGCCCACTCTACTATGTTCCCTTCTTCGTAGTGCATGTCAATGGCTTTTCTTCCGCTAAGGATCTCGAGAAGCAGGACTCCAAAGCTGTAGACATCGGATTTTGTTGTGAGATAGTGTAATCGATAGTACTCGGGATCAAGGTAACCAAGAGTTCCTGCTGGTAGTTCTGCCAAAGGAGAGCCGCTATCGACAGGACCGAGCAAGGAGAGACCAAAATCAGCTACTCGAGCATTGTGTTCTTCGTCTATAAGAATGTTTGATGATTTAATATCCCGGTGAATCACGGGAGGGCAAGCATAACCGTGCAAATATTCGATTCCTCTAGCAGCTTGGACAGCAATCGTTACTCGTTTGACCCAATCTAGTTGCTCTTTCAAGGCTTTGTTCTTTCCATGAAGATGATTGTGCAGTGAGCCGTGTGCCATAAACTCATAAACCAGAAGCCTTTCTCCACCTTCTTCGCAGTATCCAAGAAGGCTAAGAAGATGAGCATGGTTGAGTCTTGATAACAGATCGAGCTCTGTGCGAAACTCATTTGAATTCTTCTGTTTGTCTGATGACATTATCGCTTTCTTCACCGCAACAGTGGTTCCATCTCTCAGTACCCCTTTGTACACACATGAGAAACTCCCTTTCCCCACTATTGATTCTTCTTTGAATCCTTCGGCCGCTTTTTCAAGTTCCTCATAAGTGAAAACTCGAGCCCTTCTGCGCTTTTGCAGCTCATCAAGATGTGGACGGATTTTGCCATTATCTTTCATTAAGGCTGAATCTTTAGAAGACCCTGCATCGTTTTCTGAGCACCTACAATGCCTTAATCTGTACCGAATGTATAAAACCGCTATTATCGAGACAGCTGCTATCAAAAACAGAACAAAGCCAATCTCTGCAGTTGCAATAGGTAGCTGCAATGACCAAAACTTCCCTCTTCCCTTTTCCCCACTGGTAGAAGAAGAAGAACAGTTTGAGGAGCAGTCAGGCGACAAGCAACTCGAGCAGTTGTAAACACAAACCTGATCAGATATCTCAGTGCATTCACTTTTCTGATACATTTCAGGAGGGCAATTGGTACTACAAGGCAAGCAAATGTGAGAGCCAGGCAATTTGCAAGGCGAGTTGTCTCGGTTACCGAGTTCATGAGTTCCTGGTGGACAAGGAGTGTCTATACAGAGTCCTGGTGAGACAGCTAAAGGGATAGTAGCAGGGAAACCAAGACCCCAACAAACGGGTGACATAGAACTCACTGAGAGAACTCCGCAAGTGAAGTAATTCCCCGCTGCTAGATCATAGAATTCGATACCTTTAGGAGCTGGTGTACTCCGATTCACGAAAAAACCCCAACAAACCGCACTATGATCATACCTTTTGATTCCACAAGCATAAAACTTCCCACCGACCACTGACAAAAGTGGCTCTTTAGGTGGTAAATCAAGAACCTGTTCATCCGTAGAGGCCCCCGTGATCTCCTCTTCGAAGTCAAAGCTCTTTCCCCAACAGAGCACTCGAGAGTTCAACCCGTCAAGAATGCCACAAACATGGTATCCACCAGCTGCAATTTTCTGAAACTTCGTTTCCTTTGGGATTAGACTGATTACTTGACTGGTATTCTCATCGCCCCAACAGAAAACAGACTTGTCTTTAGAGCAAAGCCCGCAGTTGAACTCCGCGCCAGCCGAGAGCGAATGTATCTGCTTATCAAAGACAAAGTTTCTGGTCATATTGTAACCCCAACAATCAACAAAGGAAGAAGAAGAAATGTTGCTGCTCTTTCTTCTTCCCATTAATGGCTTCCTCAAACCACAGAGATGGTAATCTCCAGCACTAATTTCTAAGTACTCAGCTCCTTTGATCATTGGTTGAGGAACTCCCATTTGAATAAATGCACTGTTTCCCCAACAATAAGGCTGATGAGATTGCATCAGAAGCCCACACATAAACCCATCTCCACCCGTTAACCCAATGAACGCCAAATGAGCAGGAGTCCCATAGAGAATCGCTGAGTTCGAGCCATAGCAAACCACAAGATGAGACCCATCAGATTTCAAACCACAAAGCACAGAACCACCCTCTCCATAAGAAATTGCAATTGAAGACATAGAGCCAAGAGATGAAGCAAGCTGCCATATATTAGTGAAAAGCACAAGCTTTGCAAGGAGAATCCATTCCCTTGCTCTCCTTTCAAAGATTCTCATTCTACACACAAACCAAATACTTGTTTTCAAAGTCAACCCACACGCTTCTTAGTTACTGTCTTCACTTTCTGAGACATTCCATAGATTGACTAAGAGTCACAATAACTTGATATAACTGTGAGACCTTTCTTAAAGAGGAAACTGCAATCAAGGGATTGCAAAATCTAATAGAATTGAAGATTCTAGCAATGACAGCTGAATTAATGTAACAAAAGAAACCCCGAAAGGACAGTCTCCGAAGATTGAGGAAACAATCTTGAAGTGGAAATTCAGACAACCAAGTCAAAGAAGTAGCTCTTGTCTCTTTATTCTTCTGCAACGAAAACAAAAACACTTACCCCTCTCGGATCTCAGACCGCAAGGTAATAACAACATCATAACAACATCCTTAAAAGCTAAGCTTCTCAAGAATTTCCAACCTAAACAAGTCTTGAAGTGGGTTTTTGTTACTCTTGAACAAGTGTAGAGAGAGAGAAATTGGGTGATGAAAGTAAGAGCTAGAGTAATACATTAAGCATTAGCTCATGGAAATCTTGAGAAACCCAGATAGGGAGAGGAGAGGAGAGAGAGTCATGGAGCTTATCACAGAGTCATGTAGTACTGAGATGGCATTAAATGCGACCAAAACTGCTGCTTCTCAGTAATGGCAAAATGTAGGTGACGCCATTTATTATTTTGAGTTAATGTTACCAAATTTTCTCTTCTGCTTTTCTCGTTTTTCCTTTTTTTTTTATTCTAATTTTTACCCCATTCTTCCCAAATTTGTGCAATCAAACCCAAAAAGTTTTATATCAAGTTTCCATCTTTATGCACTTTGGAGTTAACACACCAATCTAGGAGACATTTACTATTCCCTCTTAAATTTCTTGTTAGCTTTGTTTTTAATAATCATTTTAATGGGTGTTTTACTTGCACCGTTGCCGTTGGTGTTTGGTTTCGAGCAAACCAAAACATTATATGAATCTCTCAACTTTTTATATATTACAAATTAGTAATGGTTTTTGAGGTTTCATGCGCATATATTTGTTCAACTCTATTTCTCTAGAGACGCGAGTCACAAACATCCTCTTTTGTCTTCATCCTCCTCATGCCCCCCAAAAGAAATGTTTTGTCTTCTTCAGACTCAAGATTTCAAAAACACACAAGAGACTCTTCTCTCTGTCTCATTGCAAGAACCAAATTGAAAATCTTAAGTTGACTTGATTCATATATTCTACTTCGGAAAGTTGACTTTGAGACCTTACTCATTCAACTAACTATATGGTTCAGATTCAAAGTATAAAGAACTGGCCAGTCACGTGCTACTCACATGCTAACAAAACCGGTCATATAAAATACACAAGGCCTCAGAGGCTCTACATTGAAAAGTATGTTCCTTGACTACTAGCAAATTACCTTAACTTATCAACATTCAATCCAAGTTTCTGAGAACATTGTGAAGTATATTAAACAAAGATGATGATCTTCATATGTTGTGTAAACAGAAGCTTTGCTCTTTGGAACTTTGTAGTAAGTATATAAGATAACAACTTCATATGTTTCAATGGATGTTACTCCAACATGTTTTCATTCCCTTACAGTCAGACCTTTGCTTCTATTCAACAACATGGTGTATGTAACATTGGTCTGTAAGCTAATCTCCAACATTGGTCTATGAATGATGTGTATAACAACATAGAATAGCATTTTCAACCTTGAAAAAAAAAACAGACGAAACCAAAAAGAATTGCATACCGAACTAAAACTGACTTCTCCCTAGGTCCTGCAAAAACCTTCAGTAATAATCGTCCAATGCTCTCGAAGGAATCTCCATGTACTTATTGGCCTAAGTGCAAGCCAACAACGAAATGTAAATACTTCATATATATTGTGGTATCATTCGTATGATATAGAAAGAGCACAAAACCATACCTCAAAAAAAGCAGCAGTAGAAACCTCTTGGTCAGAGGAAAGGCCATTTCTTGACTATCTCTACATCATGTATATATAGTCATTCTCCTATTACTTGAACAATATTATACATTATAATGGATGCTTCACCATTCAAACAAGTCACGCTGACCGCGCCTGCTCACTTAAAACTTCCCTCTTTTCCTGTGGAGTAAGAAACAACGCATAGGGTAAGGCAACTATAGTGTTTGTTGCTTGTAGCGAATAGATTAGAAAGGAGATGTTCTACCTGCTCCTCAGTATTTGGTGGCAGACAGTTCTTGCCTCCATTGCACCCAAACTTGAATGACTCAGAATAGCTAGTGGACTCTCTATCGATGATGAATTCTGGAGACGAGATAATTGAGGATCTACTGGTCTTACGAGGAGAACCGGGCAGGTTTGATTGATAAGCCTCTGCTTCTGATGATGATAATTCAGAACCAGCTTTCAGTGGACATATAACAGTACTTGAGTTTCCGACATTTTGAAAACTTTCCAAGGATGGATTTTCCGGAATTACAACAAGGAGATCACCAGCTGAATGATTTAGTTCTGCAGCACTCATTATAGAGTCACTTGTCAACTTCTTCCCAGGAGGAATAACACAGTCCAAGTCAACTGGATTTACACAGCAGCTTTTGCTATACGATTCGACACATGATGATACAATCTGGCCAGGTCCTGAAGAATCAGGTTCAGACAAGTGAAGCCTATTTGTTTCCTTGCAAGTGTCTGAGCCCTCTTTGATTCTGCTGAATGGTTCTATAGCAGATGATACTAGAGACCGTTCACCATTGGAATGATACTCAGAAGGTAATTGAGTATTGTCTTTCACAGCCGGACTTATAGATGATTCTCTCCTTACATGCCCATCCTTGTCTTGCCCTGAACACTTCTGTTTCTTACACTCTGTAGCATTACTAACGCCAAGATCAAAATGTGGGGATTTTCTGCGACGCATGCTATCAAATACATTGACCTCGTCTCTCATGCTATTAATCGAGTCTGATGGATTGAAATTTAGATCAACTGAAAGGCTAATACCCTCTTCCAAACTGACATGAAACTCAAACGAAGATGAACTAGGACTATCACCACTGTCTACATTTCTCATTCTATTTTCTAGCCGAGAATTCGTTCTCTTGGAGTTTGCTGTTGGACCCTTTTCATTCAATTTCCTCATATATGGAGGAGCAAATGCAGAATCAATCAAACCACCATTTCCATTTCTTTCCTGCATTTCCACAAAAAAAAACATTTAAGAGACGTTAGAAGTTGGCCAGCAAAAGAGTGGCAGAGAATTAAGGAATGTGGAAGTAACTTTATAAAGGACAAAAACATTGATGCGCCAATATCAATAAATTTTTTTGAGAAACTATCTTACATTATAATGATATGACTCCTGTACCATGTTCCATAAAGGCGAAAAATGACGCATTTTATCAAGTCTTCTAATGGAAACCAACGACTGTAAGCCAACCTCAATTTCATGCAAATAGATATTTACAAAACGAAAAAGTGAATTGAACCTGATATGGTATATTATCCCCAAGGATAAATCCTGGTTCTCTAGCCACAGCACCTTGAAGAACACAATCTTCTCTAGTTATATCCAATTTATTACCATAAGAATCTGCAATAACATTTAACCAGTCTTCATAAATGACTTTATAAATTGAAACAAGAGAAAACTTAAAGCAAACGGAATAAATTTGTCAAACCTCTTTTCCCATTCCATGTTCTACTCGCTGGTGCTCTAGAAGTTGTAGCTGAACTATCTTGATTCCCAGGGACTCCAAAGCCTACCGAGTTCAAACTATTTTTCTGCAATTGTTAGATACAACAACACATGATTAGCTGCCTAACAAGGTAAATCATTAGGAGAAACAACAAGACATGTGACCGTATTAATGAACTACCAACAAAGAAATCAGATGCATATTTAGTTTTTTTCTGAAACATTAACTCTAATACCTCGAAAAAAGAAGCCAATGATTCAGCCATATCCGAGCTTGATCTATTAGCCGGCAAATTATATTTCTTGCATAAACTTTGAAGTTCTTTCCGCGAAAATCCACAATAGAAATCCACATCTTCCTTCCTGACCATCTGTTACCGTTACAGCATTACAAAAAAAAAAAAGTAATATACTATTTAGTGACATTTTATACAGAAGGACCAAGTAGTGACATTTACAATACAATATTCAAGATTTTCCCAACGGTCGCAAATTTGAAGTAATAATAAAACGATTTCCCCAGGTGGGACAGTGAATAGAAGAAGCTACAACATACTCGGGTTTATCGAAAGAGCTAGTTTCAGCTGCAAGAGAAGAGACTAAGGAGATAGAAAAGACAGAAATTTGTATAAAGAGGATGCTTTCTGTTACAGAACTTCAAAACCTAAGAGACTTAACACTGACAAGGTTTAGATCGAAAGCAACATGAAATTATTAAAAAAAAGGTGACGGCGAATAATTCGTAGAGAGAGCTTAAATGGGAGGTAGTATTTACCTGCTGATCGAGTGCTTTTCCGGGAATTTTGCCGAGAAAATTTCTGGAGAAATGTAAACGATTTCGAAATCTGCAGGGACCGAAGCAGACAGAACGAGCCCACTTTTGAGGAGCTGTGTCTTCAAATGTGGTCGTCAAATTAAAACTCATTTTCTGTTTTGATTTATGAATATATGGGCCTACTTCAAGCCCATTTAGTTTTTTTTTTTTTAACTCTGATGTATTTTGTATCTATTCACTTCAAAAGGCCATTTACAAAAACATCCACTACTATAACACCATAAACTCCATGTTTTTCTTTGAATAATATTTTATGAAATATTTATTAAATTTTAGGTGTTTCAAAATTTTATAGTTAAATCATCATTATTTACAATCTATTTTCATTTATTAAAAACAAAATACTATAGGAAATGTTGATCTAACCATTTTCCTAATTGACTATTATCTATTGACTAGCGATAATTTTATAAATAAGATTGCCATATAAATTGTCCATAATTATATAAAAGAAAATTTAGTATAGGAAATGTTGATCAAATTATTGTTTGCCTTAAATTTTGACATACAGTCATATAACAATTTGAACCAATATGATATCTTGTTTTGTGAGAGACTGTCTTATACTATTATTATCTCGCGGTTTATCAACGTTCGGTCACATACTCATATATCCTACCCAAACAAAGATCCAGAACTTTCCGGATACCAAACAGAAAATTCAAAATTGTAAACAAGTGTTCAAATATCTAAGTAAAACTTGTAAAGTATAAGTAACCTTTTTGTCATTATTCATTAACGCTGTGTCAAACATGTAATTAGCTGTGGAAGTGTAATATAAGTACTAAATAATAAGTAGAATTAAGGATCATGAGTAGTAGTGGATTTGGATGAGCTGGAAGACAACCATAACACGGGTAGTCTCACACAAGTGAACTGTCATTTGATCCCCTTGACAATATACTGAGTACATTTCTATTATTATTTTTTATATGTAGTACTAAAAACATAAATTAATTGAACCCACTTACATACAGTGTATGGAAGATTCTTTCTTTTTGTTGCCCCTCTAAAAGTTTATTTGTTGATTATTATTTTTCGTATTCCCTGACGTACATATAACTTTCATTTTTTTTTTTGGGGTGGCACTAGTGGATCCATCCATACAAATTGCCAATCTGGGGTCTATTGACACGTTATTCAAACAAAAAATGAATGACCAAAAAGTTTGGATTTTTATTGTTTCACTTATCTGAATACAGGTCCGTCCGCAATAGTCCAAAGTGTGTTCCACTATAGTAAAAACTGCCCCTATTAATTTTTTATTATTATTATTTTGCTTTGTAATTTGTGGTATTGATCACATAAGACCAGATTTTGTGTGTTTGAAATATTATTTAAAAATTCGAAATTATATTTATAAAACAAACTTATTTGATATTTAAATTTAAGATATAATATAGTTGTAAATATTAAGTGATGTTATATGTATATTTTTTAATTAATCAAAACAATTCTAACAGTTTGATTAAATATGTTAAATCGGATTTTAATTCGATTTTAGTTTAACTTATATTCTACTGCATTTGTTTGTTCCACTTCAATGTCGAATTACTATTCAAAGTTTGCTCCACTTGTTTCGTCCACTTCAAATTTTCGACGTTAAACTATAAATGCTTGATTTGTTCGGATATTCAATTGTTATTTGTTCCCATATTCATATGACTCTTACAGGGGGAAAAAACCAACGGATATATATTCCAACGGACGTCATTCTCCCGTTGTTAGCATGTGCCAAAGCACTAATACTCATGTTTTAATGTGACAATCAATAAATGGGGACAAGAACCAAACATCAACAATTATAACAACGCGTTTTGCTAAATATGTATATAGTTATCATTATTATTCTATTATCTCAAGAGAAAATTGTGAATTCCCTTCATTTTTAAAGCCACTACCTTCTTCACGCGTATTCGCCAACTTCTAGATTTGTAGAAGAATAAAATTTTCCCACCTTGTCTTTTTAACTTTATTATTGTTTATACTTTATAGAGTAGGGAAACTCTCCACCGTATATTTTAAATTTTTTAACTTTCCTATTGATAACAAATGTTTTCTTAAGTAGCGACACAAAAATTAGGTGTATGTAATTCGTTATATCATCAAAAGCCCGTGAAAAGTGTTGTGTTTAATTTAGAAGACTTTAGAGTCGTGCTCTTTAGTGTTAAGATAACAACTACACAACCTTGGAAATTTCACACTTTGTATTATTCAATGTTTTTGTTTTGTAAACTCCAAAAAGAATGAGTTAAAAATACAAGAAGCAAAGAGGTAACGTCTAGGTTAATTAATGGATCCAACGGTCATACCAAAAAAGATTATACTGTATATAAAAAGATATTTCCCTAAAGTATTGATTACATCCTCTATATAAAAAAACCAGTGAGTCAGTGACAATATTCATTTCAAGTTGCTCTGTACAACAAAATATCAAAAGCTTTGTTTCTCTCGATCTCTGTTCTTAACAAAGTCAAGAGTTATGGTGAGAGTATTCCTTCTATACAACCTCTTTCACTCCTTTCTTCGTTGTTTGGTCCCCAAGAAGCTTAGAGTTCTCTTCCCTCCTTCTTGGTACATCGACGACAAGAATCCACCACCCTCGGAATCGCAAACTGAATCTCCGGCGAGAACAGATCAGGTGGATCTAAAAAGAGTGTTTCAGATGTTCGACAAGAACGGAGACGGACGCATCACAAAGGAAGAGCTAAACGATTCTCTAGAGAATCTAGGAATCTTCATGCCAGACAAAGATCTAATCCAGATGATCGAGAAGATGGATGCAAATGGAGATGGGTGTGTAGACATAAACGAGTTTGAGTCTCTTTATGGTTCGATAGTAGAGGAAAAGGAGGAAGAGGACATGAGAGATGCGTTCAATGTGTTTGATCAAGATGGTGATGGGTTTATAACTGTTGAGGAGTTGAAGTCTGTGATGGCTTCCTTAGGGCTCAAGCAAGGTAAAAACCTAAAGTGTTGTAAAGAGATGATTATGCATGTGGATGAAGATGGAGATGGTAAAGTCAATTACAAAGAGTTTCTCCAGATGATGAAAACTGGTGGCTTTAGCCAAACATCATATAAGTAATTGACTGATCTATTTTCTCTGTAAATAATTTATGATAATGCTTCTGAATGAATAAAAAATAATTACATAAAACGAGTATTACTATGTCACTTGGTTTTGCACAAAAAAAACTATGTCACTTGGTAATAAGAACTCAAAATCAGGACAACTAAATCTCAATGTTTATTACTTATTGCTTTTGGTTGTGTTGGTCTGATGACACAGCCTTACCCATTTTGTCAGATTCATCTAATTCTGCTTAGCTTTCATGGTGGAATCTGAGGTCCGCAATTCTTCAATGTCTTTCTCTAACATAGTGATCTGTAGGGTTTAGACAATAATGACAAAAATACCATGAAATCAATTTATAGCACTAGAGGTATGATCACACAAGCCAATTACAAAGAGTTTCTTCAGACGATGAAATGTGGTGGCTTTAGCAGCTGATCATCAGGCTGATTTGTTTCTTCACTTTCTGTTTTGTGAACTTAAAATAGTTTTTTAGGGTCTTTCCAGTCTATATTATATTGGATTCGACCAGCAAGAAGATCTTCAGGAAGAAGACAATGTTATTACAGAGGATCTTGATAGAGCTTTTAAATCTTCACTGTATGTACACTAAACTATGCTTACGCAGCATCCAAACAACATAAATGTTTGAACATAATACCCAAAAAAACAAATTTTTCTTTCCGGCAATTGCAAGCTCTTTTGTTTCGACAAGAAAAATAATTATTAAAGAGAGAAAGTGGGGAATTAAGTAGAGAAGATCTATCTCCTAAATCAAACTTCTGAAGAATGAACAAGGAAGAGACCAAAAGACTATAATTGGTTCTGTTGATGATCTCTTTGTTCAAGATTCCTCACATTGTCTACTATGTGTTGGATTCTCTTAGAAAGGCTTTCGTTGTGCTGTTCTATCTGTTCAAAGAGCATCTCCAGGTGCCTTTTGTAAGTAGCCGCTCTCTTTTTCTCTGCTGCTAGCTGCTGCATCAGTTCCTGGATTTTGTCATGTTCATTCTGCAAATGAGGAGAACAAACTTTTAAGATTGAAGTCTTTTGCGGTATAGAAGCAAAATCAAAATCAAACCAGCACATGGATATGCCATATAGAAACCACTCATGAACAAATACCAAAGCAGTATATTAACCGGCTAACCAAGAATCACCAATTTGGATTTCTAATGATGCAATCGCTGGATATATGAAAATCAATACGTTTAGTTCCACCAAAAGATTTATGATCATCCACCTTGATTCCTGAATTAAAGAATGTTATATCAACGAAAAGAGCAACAACTAACCGGATATTGATCATAAATGCAACCTCTTCGAACTCTCCCAGGCATCAACGGATGATTATGCTCTTTGACAAACTTTGTAATAACCCATTTACCAGAATTTTCTTTTCTAATCAAGATCATTGCTCTACACCCAACCCTTGTTTCCGCTCTTTGTCTAATAACCTTATCTCGCTTACTAGGCAACCTGTAACCTTCCTTGTTACAAACAAGTTGCCTGCCTATGGGAGATCCATCATGCCTTGACCTTGACAGTTTACTAACACGGATGACGAATCCTACTTTTGTAGCATACGCATTATAAAACCCATGTGCAGCTGCTTCAGATTCAAACTCCTGCCCAACAAAAGGCTCATCTGCTTGAACCTCTGCCATATCTGCAACTGCCAGAGAGATAGAATCCGGATCCACCTTCTCATCTTGCTCAAGCATTGCTTGACCAGAATTTTCACCCATTTCATTATGGTTATTATCATCATCTTGCTCAATCATTGCTTGACCAGAGCTTTCTCCCATTTCATTATGGTTGCCAACTGTGGTAACCTCTAGCTCGACTGGTATCCCCATCATCATCCCAGCAGCTACACCATTATCAATCCTGAAATCCACTGCACAGAGAGTAGTATCAACAGGTCAAACAATACTCATTTTGACACACATCAAATATCATCAACCAAGAAAATCTACTAAGTTATTATCCTCTTACTAAGATATATTATTCATTATCCAATTCAACATATGAGGACAAAGCTCAAAATACAAATGCTTTCAAAATCCTCCAGTCTCCACAAGAATACAAAAAGAAAAAGCTTAAAATGGAACCCTTCTTTGGGTGAGTTTGAGGATGAATCGATTCAGGATTCACCTTTTCATAGATTTTAGTATCACTCATGAGAAAAAACAATGGAGGGTTATGTAAATCATCAAATCGGGGTTTCCAAAAGTATCGAAAAGTTCGAGATGTCCAACTTCTATATCTCATTCTCTCGCAGAGACTAAACAGCTTAAACGATATATCCAAATCGAAAATCTCAAATCTCAAATCCCAAATAATGGTGAAGAAATAAACAATCTTACTGTAAAAGTATTTCCGGCGGATGTATATCGGAGGCGACGATCGATTTAGGTTTTCGGTGGGGGAAGACAGAGAAGGTGCCGGTTCAGGGTATGGATTGCAGGGACGCAGTAACCTATGACGTGTCGAGAGATGATTGGGTCAATAGTGGAACGAAGTCAACTCACCGTTCATCTATGCTTTGGGTTTATCGACTCTATGGTTCGTCCGGTGCGCTCGCCTCGTATGATAATTCCTCGTTTTTATTTTCATTCTACGTTTTAGGTTTTTTTTTTCTTTTAGATTTTTAAAGCGCAATTCTCCCTGACCGGACCCACCCGTTAGACCCGTGTGTCCACTACTTTTTATAAAATGTACAATCGACCCCTTTATTATCCTTACTTACACAATCACCCTTATACTTACAAAAGCTCTCGTCACTCTATTCAAAGTTCAAACCTACTTTAATGACATTAATTAAAAGGGGGTGAATATATCTCTATTTGGTTCAAAGTTAAAACTATAGACACCCACTTGAGTTTGTTGTTTTAACATTAAGTCTTTAATCTGATCTAAGAGATAGCTATAATTAATTTCCATGTTCATAATTTTTTTTCTGACAGGAAAAATACCTAATTCACACATTCGATGATGGTGTTTACAAGTGTGGGGAAAGTGATTGCCGGAGAATGCAACGATCACAAGATCGCGTACAACAGCTTCGAGTATGTAACACACAGAAAAATTGTGGAGAAGCGAGAACATAGATTACCGCAGGGAAAACCACATTAAGGTTTTAGAAATAGAAATGTCCTCAAATAGCACAAAAAAAAGGTTTTTATGACAAATTTAGCACATTTTTATTTAAGACAAAAATAGCATTTTAATAAAGGATAATAATTTAATTTTTTGGTTTGGGTTAAATATTTTAGAATTTAGGGTATAGTTTTTAGGAGTAGGAGGTATGGTTTAGGATTTAGGGCTTAGGATTTAGGGTTTTCTAAACTCTAAACCCTAAAAATATGAGATTAAGAGATTTGTGCTATATAAGAGAATTGACCTTTAATAAAAATGTTATTTTTGTCCTAAATGAAAATATGTGTTATTTGTGTCACAAAAACTTAATTTTGTGCTATTTTTTAGAATTGCCCTTTTAGAAATGAGTTTTTACATATTTAAAAAATATATTCATAATTCTCATTCTCAATGCTTGATAATAAAATATCCAAGTATTATTTACTTTTCTGATAAGTCTAGATCTTTGATTGTATCTAATTGCTTTCTATGCCTTTTTTGTTTCAGTTTGTGGTGGATGTTGCAAATCATGATTATCTCAAATGAGTAAAAGTTACCTACGATAAAGATCGTTTTGTGTCGAGTCACTTGGTTTTCAGATTGCAAATTTCCTATACGTTGATCGTTTAACGTCTCATATATATGGAAGGTCTCGTAGCAGAGTATGTTCCACCGGCAAGGAAGCTAGAAGATAAACACCAGACTTGGGACGATGGGATCCAACCATACTCATATTCGGAGGATATCAATAGCATACAACTCAAGGTTCGGTACTTCACCCACGACTGAGAGCCTGTATGCGGAGACTGCCACGGGTATTTATTGACCGCAAATGAAGAGAAAGAGTAGGCTTGTTGCCGCTCAATGGCTAAGAAGTTCTCTTGCTCGAGTATGGCTTCTTGCTCGCACTTTCATCTCTTTATATCTTAGATATAATTTAGAATTTGTTAGATACTTACTACCTTAATATTCACACTTACATGCAATAATATTAATACATAATTTTGTTTGTTTGTAACTATTTAAATTGTTTGCAATAATATTTTAAAAGAAATAATTTAGGTTATAAAACACATATATAAAACAAATTGAACTATATTTTATTTTTGCTTATATTTTGCTTATTTATATGTTTTTAACTCATTGTTTTCTATTTATTTTCCGGATTGGTTTAAAACCACACCTCTTTACGGTTTGATAAATAAATTATACAATATAGAAATTACATACGTAGAACTTTCTATGGTTAAAAACGTAGTTTCATTTCAAAATAATATTTTTATCCAAACGAAACAAACATTACGCGCGGGTCCATTATAAAAAAAGAAACATTAAATAATGATATTATTATATTCTCTAATTTCATGCAGCTTAAAGTTTAATAGCAACATTATAGGTTAATAAGAAAGCAAAAATAAAATAAAATGTAAGGCATAATTTTATTACTCTTTTGTACCCACTACCCAAAGATTAACTGGCTTGCATGTATATAATAAAATTATTAATACAGTATAACACACTTCTATGAATTAATAGTGTTGATATTACATTATTTAATTAATTTATATAGGTAATAACTAGGCTAAAATATCAAGATTAACTAAGGTAGTTTCCCACGTAAAGACATCCCTCTACTCTAAACCCATGTTTATATCAATGTATTTTTCTCTCTCTCAGTCTCTCGAAACCATACAACATTTTTTTGGTGTTTAGTATACTCTCTTTTGTTGATTTAAAAATATATAAATCAAGATCCCTCATTCTTTTCTACATGTTTAGTGTTTGTGTAATATTACTATGTGATAAGTTATAAGGTGTATTTTGGAATTTGAGCTTTATTTTATGACCTTGATAAAAATAAGTTTATGGGTCTGCTACTAAATAGATTTCATCAGTAAACTACGAATTTGCTTTAACTCTGTGGAATACAACGTCAAGAGGAAAAGCTTAAGGAGGAGAATCGCTAGTTGATGATAAATACGAAAATATTTATTACTTGGGAAATAGGAAATCCAAAGAGTTGGTAGATCTCTAATAAATAAAATGATCATATAATAAGTGAAAGCTAATTCCGTTTCTATTTTCTAACAATAATAATAAAAAATCAAACATTCTTATCCATGAACGGGTTGATATCGGAAATGAAAGTTTATCCTAACAAATGCGATAATCGGAAATAAAAGAGAATTAATATCTTCATCTTATTTAACGCAAAAGGATTAATATTCTTATCCAACAACGGATAGACGCGTAATAATTAACCTTGCGAAATACGAAATTGTAACAAATCACACATTTAATACATTTCGATTTTAGTAGATTTGCATAAGAAAATATCCATGAATGGTGTATTATCGAAAAAGAAAGTTATCCTAACAAACGAAATAATCGGAACCAAACAAGGATTAATATCTTTACCCAGCAGTGGATAAGTCCCTAATAATTAACCTTGCGAAATACGTCACGTGGGTCCCATGAACGAGCAAAAAATCTGGTCAAAAGCACCAATCACGAATCACTAATCTCACAAGATCATAACATATATGTAAAGAACCTATAGAATATTACGATAAACATAAGTTACCAAACACAGTTAAGATATATTACGATATCTGAATATCTGATTAATCTTTAATTGGATAAATCTATAAAATTCATTTAATTAAAAGTCTCGTGGATTTTGACTAAACCTGTGACCCTAATACCTATATAAACCCTTCATCCTCTAATGCTTCTCATAATATCCAAACTCTAATAATCTCTCTCTCCTTTTCAATCTTAACAACACACTCCGACTATAAATGGCTCAATCCAATGGCGAAAAAAGCTTGATCGTTAGCTTCGGCGAGATGCTCATCGACTTCGTCCCAACCGTCTCCGGCGTATCCCTCGCCGAGGCTCCTGGCTTCATCAAAGCCCCCGGAGGTGCACCTGCCAACGTTGCGATCGCCATCTCCCGCCTTGGTGGTCGATCTGCTTTCGTCGGAAAACTCGGTGACGAAGATTTCGGTCACATGCTCGCCGGTATCTTGAAACAGAACGGCGTCTCCGCCGAAGGAATCAATTTCGATACCGGAGCCAGGACTGCACTCGCATTTGTGACACTAAGATCCGACGGAGAACGTGAATTCATGTTTTACCGGAACCCTAGTGCCGATATGCTCCTCCGTCCCGACGAGCTCAATCTTGATCTCATCAGATCTGTACGTTATTCCGACTTTTAATTAATTATTAATGTAATTTAAGATACAAGACCGTCACCGTAACGGTTGTAACCTTGTAGGTATACCTAACGTAGCGGTTAAGTTAGGCTTAACGAAATGCTCTGTTTTGATTTTCGTATCACAGGCTAAGGTGTTCCACTATGGATCAATAAGTTTGATTGTTGAGCCTTGTCGATCTGCTCACCTGAAGGCTATGGAGGTGGCTAAAGAAGCTGGTGCATTGCTCTCTTATGATCCGAACTTGAGGCTTCCTTTGTGGCCCTCGAAGGAGGAGGCTAAGAAGCAGATTCTTAGCATCTGGGACAAAGCTGAAGTGATTAAAGTCAGCGACGAAGAGCTCATGTTCTTGACTGGATCTGATAAGGTCGATGATGAGACCGCTTTGTCTCTGTGGCACTCCAATTTGAAACTTCTCTTGGTCACTTTAGGTGAAAAGGGTTGTAGTTATTACACCAAGGTAAATGGTTTTTATAGGATTTTTCTTACTTGTGGATTTGGCTTTTCCATTAATGTTACTGAAGCTGTATTCGTTTGTGTATTTGATTACAGAGCTTCCGTGGATCTGTTGATGCTTTCCGTGTGAACACAGTTGATACAACTGGTGCTGGTGATTCATATATTGGTGCCTTGCTTTGCAAGATTGTTGATGACCGTGCTGTGCTCGAGGTAATAATACCAATCAATCCACATCAGATTATTCTGCAATTACAGTATATTTGCTTTGATTATTCACTGTGTTCTCCCTTCTTTACAGGACGAATTTCGTCTTAGAGAAGTGCTTAGGTTTGCGAATGCTTGTGGAGCCATTACAACCACAAAGAAAGGAGCAATTCCAGCCCTCCCTACAGAGTCTGAGGTTCAGACTCTCCTGAATGGAAACTTATTTTGAAGTCTGAACTTTTGGGATTTCACTTTATTTTTAGGATTCTACATTTTACTTTCTTTTGGCTTTGTTTGCTTTTGGCTCTGTGTTCTTGTAGAACCGTATTACTCTGTTATGAATCTCGTTTTATTCAACTTCCAAGTATTTTGTCCTTTGGGCCACTTAATGAAATAACTCATTACCAGGTTGCGAAAACTTTAAAGAACAATTGCTTGAGAATAACATTCAGAAACTTGCAAATCCAATGATTTCCAAATGTGTTTGCATTCTTCCCACCTCGAACTCATCCTCTCTAGAAATGTTTCAGCCCACACTTCCTTGCCACCTCCCATACTCAGATCATATGGCACCGAAAAACTGCAAGTCAATTTCCGAAAACAGACTTAGTTTTTCACGGATACTTTGTTGTTTAGTCAGCAAAGCCACCATCTTGGTTTTGAAGTTCTTACCTTGTTAGCTCTTCTAAACAAGAGTCCTTCTCAGTGGTACCGTTCCTGCATCACAGCAAGTGTTAACAAGGTAAACAAGAGTTAAACATCACAGCAATAACTAAATACAAGAATTACACATAAGCAATAGCTAACCTGCATACTAGAACTTTGAATATGCGGAGGGATTTGGTGGATAAGTTGTAGATTGCATCTTCTATGTGATCTGTGCCGAATAGATACACAACCGGATAGTCCAGCAGCCATCTGCAAATACAGATTGATCATTAAGCTTCACTGCATGGTAAACTAAGATAACCTACTGGTGGATGAATCTTGCAACGGATTGGAAAATTACCCGTTTAACGTTGGGATTGTAACTTTAGTGTCTTGCAAACAACAACTAAGATCAATGCACAAAGAAGACTGAGAAGAGTTGGCCTCATCAAGTGTTGTGGTGGTTTTAGTATTGTTGTCTTCTAAAGGGAATGTCGAAGCGAATAGCTTCTGAATCGATTTAAGTTGCATACCTAGATCACTTTCCTTGCTTTGTTCTACCATCTTGAACAAACAAAAGCAAAGACAATATTACTCAAATTGGTGATCAAATATGAAGAGATAAACCACGTAAACAAACAAACAAGCTTTATAAAAGGAACAACCTTTGGAGGATCATGTTCCAAGTTGACGAAGAACAATTCAGGTTCTGAATTCAAGCTGGAGCTTACAAACTTGGGCAGTCTTTTTACATTTATCAGGTAAATCATATCCTCTATAACCATAATCCTTAGATCTTTAAAAACTGGTAAACCCTAGAAAAGTGCCAAGACAGAAGCAGGAATCAAAGCAGATTCAGATATACTCAAGTACTAAAGTTCTTGAAGAGGAATTAGAGCCCAACCTCTTGGATAAGCTCAAGAAGTGAAAGCAAGCGATCTTGTAGCTCAGGCATCTTTCCACCATAGTCAATCATCACAACTGGTCTCATTCCCGTGCACAATGCCAGTACATCTGGTCCAAGAAACCCGGTTTAGCATCGTTTACAGATTCAAGCATATGGTAAATTGAGATCATACTATAGTCTAGTGTTGATATTTGAACACTCAATGATGCTAAAGTTCAAATTTTCTGGTGATTACTCTCTACTAGAGAGTGGAAACTGATAAACGCAGCAAGCCAAATGCACAAATTGGCTTGATTCTTTGGGATCTCAAACAAAGCAATCAAAGCATCATCAAGCTTCAAAGGGATTCAAAATGAGATCTAAAGAATCAATTTTTTCCTTCTTCTAGAAATTGAAAGTGCAGATAATCAAAGAAAGTAAACCCAAATTCCCAAATTAAATCACGAGTCTCAAACAGTCGCAGAATAAAGTAAACCTATTTCGAGACGGCGTTTGGAAGTGGCCTTGAGTCGCCATTTGATCTGAGTGAGACAAGAGCTCAGAAACTGAAGTAATTCCTCAGAGCTTGGAACATCCATCTCGCAAAAATACTGAAACTTTCTCTTCTTCTCTACTGAGAATCACATTGTTCTTCGTTTTTCAAAGCTCGGACGTATTTTGTTTCTTAGGAAAATTTCAATACGAACCCTGAACATTCAAGTCTTGCATGAAAGACCCTGAACTCTTTTAAATCTCATAAACTCGTCGGCAAAAAAAAAAAATTCTCATAAACTCTCAAATTATGACCGGAATTGGTTTCCTACTAATCAGTATTAGTACTAACGTTGTATAATAATTTGAGTTTAGTAGTATATGTGTACAATTTGTAGATGATATAAAGTCAAAATGTTGGAGAAAAAAAAGTTTTAAGGCTAAAGTATGGGTCACAAGTTTTTGTTTACAAATAATAGAGGGGGTAATTTAGAAACTAATAGTACAATATAAAAAAAATCGTAAACCTTACTTTTATAAGGAATCTAAGGTTACATATGTATGAAACCTATTATGATACATACGTGTCGAGTTATTATTGGATGTGTGATGAAGAAGAACAACCTATGGTCACACGTGCGAACAAGTGGCTTCACACGAACTTTCTTCCGTTATTTTTCCACCTTGGATCTATGGAATTCTTCACTTTCGCAATTCACCGGAAAACTTAGCCGGCGCTCTAATCAAATCAAGCTATAGATCTGTTCTCTCCTTCACCAGTTGCTTTCAGGTCTGCGTTTATCCTCGTTTTCTTTTCTAATTGCTAATTGATGTTTCTTGTTACAATTTTCGAGTTTTATTCTGTGTTTATCTTCGTTTTTTTTCTTTTTGTGGGTTCAAATAATGGGGATTTCTTGAGATTTTCTGTTGAATAAGGCTTTTCAAGTGGCCAAATCTGGGCTCCGGTAGCATGTATTAGTCGCGTATGATATATAGAAGAACCGAGACTAGCAATGTCGTATTTTCTAGGTTGCTTAGTGAATTCTGACTCGAGATTCGAACCTTTTGAAATAAATATAGAATATAGAGTCGATAGAGAGAACGATTTATAACAAATTCATGGTTACATGGGCCTGCGATTCAGTTTTATAGTTTATTGAGTGTTTGAGATCATTATCAGGTTGGATTGTTAAGGTATTATGAAAACAAGAATCAGGTTTAAGAGCTTATAGACTTTAGAATTAGTCAAATTACTAACGTGAAGCTCCTTGTGCTGGTTTTGTTTGAATGGCAGAGATGTATAATAACATGGGACCTCAGCCTGGGATGCCAATGCCTCAGGCCAATCCTCAGCCTAGCCCATTTGGGAATGCCTTCTCTGGACCTGGCTCTGGACTTATCCGGAGTGGTTTGGGAGCTTACAGTGAGAAGATTTTCGGATCGAGTTCTGAGTATGTGCAGAGCAACGTGAGTAACTCATGTCACTCTAGCTTTTTCCCTTGTGTTCATAACTTGGCGTTTCATTTGTTTTAACCTGTTGGAATTAACAGATAAGTCGGTACTTCTCTGATCCCCAATACTACTTTCAAGTGAATGACCAATATGTGAGGAACAAGTTGAAGATTGTTCTACTTCCATTCCTTCACAGGGTAAGGCTCACTTTTTATAATGTTTTATTTTCTTCTATTTGGAGTTTTTCTCATATGAGTTTTACTGCAATCTCAGGGACACTGGACTAGAATATCAGAACCAGTTGGTGGTAGACTTTCATACAAGCCTCCGATATACGATATAAATGCACCAGATTTATACATTCCGCTTATGGCCTTTGGCACCTACGTTGTTCTTGCTGGTTTGTCACTAGGACTCTATGGGAAGTAAGTTCTTTATTTATTTTTTATCTGTCCATGTATATGTCTTTCAGAGTGCATTTTTTCAACCTTTTGATCCTTGTGGCGAATCTAAATTTTCTAGGTTTACCCCAGAAGCTCTGAACTGGCTTTTTGTGAAAGGAATGGTTGGCTGGTTTTTGCAAGTCATGCTGCTGAAGATAACATTGCTTTCACTGGGTAGCGGAGAAGCACCTCTTTTGGATATTGTGGCATATGCAGGCTATACTTTCACGGGCCTTTGTCTAGCTGTTCTTGGCAAGATAATCTGGGGATACTCTTACTATGTTTTGATTCCATGGACATGCTTATGCACCGGGGTTTTCTTAGTCAAGACAATGAAGCGAGTTCTCTTTGCAGAAGCTAGGAGTTATGACTCAAGCAGGCATCACTACCTCTTGATATTTGTAGCTTTAGCCCAGTTTCCTCTTTTGATCTGGCTTGGTAACATTAGTGTGAATTGGCTCTTTTGAAACGTATTACGATTACTTTGTTGTGAAAAACACCTCTGAGGTTATGTAGTAGAGTTTGGAATGTCCTCTTGATGGAGATATGGTAGTTGAGCGTTTTTTGGTTTAGACTTCTGTATGTCGAACATAAATATGGTGAAAGAAAAAGTATTATCTCAATTCTTTTTCGAATGCCATTTTTGCATTTACTACATTTCTACCGTGATTAAAACCGAACAAGGACATGAACTGTGCTTTGGTAATTATGCTTTCTAATAGTATCTTCTTCCCATGTGCATGATCTCTACTCCAAGCCCTCCTGCATTGCATTGGTGCACTGTGATTTCGGCTTTTGAGTTCCTTGGCAGATTGTAACATTCTTTGGACATTGCAGACAGTTATTCGCAAGGCTTCCTCTGATCTGTTTGGTGATCTTTTGAAACTCCAGAGGAAGTGAACCCGTCAGGTAGTTGTTCTCCAAGTATAAGCTTCTCCATGAATTCTCCATTCTTTTCCCATAAATCCTTGGAATATCTCCGGAGAACATGTTGCTCCGTAGATTAATATCCTTCAAGTTTTCGTAAGTTGCCAGGTTAAGCGGAAGGTGACCCTGTAAATGGTTTCCTTCAGCATCAAGCATGCGCAGGCGTGATCCTGTAACCTGAATAACCTCTATGGATATGAACTGGTTAAAAGAGACATTGACGCGTGAAATTTCAGGGAATGTTAGGACTTCATGGCCAATGGTGCCTGAGAATCTGTTCTGGCTTACATCTAATGACACAAGCTGTTTCAGCCTATGCAAGGGCGATATACGTCCTGCAAGGCTATTGTAACAGATGGATAAAGCTCTTAGACTTGGTGGAAGCTTAGGAAGCGTTCCGAAAAGATGATTGTTTCCGAGTTCTAATACTTGTAGCTTCCACAAGCCGTTGAGCGCAGGTATTCTTCCATCCAAATGGTTGTGTGATAGGATCAGGTGAGTCAAACTTCTCAAGGCTGAGATCCTTGGAGGGATTTCACCAGCGATACTGTTTTTGGACAGGTCTAAGGTTTTGAGCTCCTTGAGCCGCATGATTTCCGGGGGTATGTCTCCGGTGAAGAAGTTTTCCGAGAGAGAGAGTTTGGTGAGTTTCCTGAGCTGGAACACAGTTTCTGGTATTGGACCACGGAATCTGTTCTTGTTGAGGCTAAGGACAGTGAGCTCAGTTAGGTTTCCTATTGCATCAGACAGGAAACCGTCATAACCGTCATCATCAAGGTCGATCTCTATAACTCGGCTCGTCGTGTTCTCCAGAGGGAAAGAACACATAACTCCCAAGAACGTCCCTGCGCCTTCGCACGGGTCTTCAGAGAAGTCCCATGTGCTGAGGTAAGAGGATGGGGAGATGGAACTTGGATCAATGCTGCGTATTATAGACTCTAGAGTTTGAATATCGGATCGAAGAGTGGCTGAGAGAACTGATGAAGGGACAAAAGTTGAAAGAACCAGTAAGAACAAGGACATGATGAGTAGTAAGGAAGAAGAAGATGGTTGGGTTTTGGCAGCCATTGTTATGGTTTCTTCTTTAACAGGGAATGATGGGACCTTTTCTTTTTAAGTGAGTAATCTTGTGAGAAGATGAAGAAGAAGAAGGTCGTCGTGTTGAACCTAATTGGGATCTAACATGCTTCAAAGGTTTTTGGGTATGTTACTGGTGAGATTCACATCTTTGTAGCATCATCATTAAAATAATTTATATCAAACCAAATATGGACCTACTCACATTTTAGTTTTTTTGTTTTTGGATTCGACGGGGTTTTCTAAATTATACTTTAATTTCACTATCAATTTTAATTTAGACATATGTCACAAAATCATTTTATTAATGAATATTAAATCCATCTCTTTGTTGTATATATCTTGTACTTACAATATAAAAAATTTATTTATAAAATGTGTAGAGTGACCAATTGTGTGGTGGCCTAATGGTAGCACAAAGAGTTGATTCCGGATTCAATCTACATTTGGGACGAAGAGACATTCTTTAAATAAAAATAGACTAAAAACTGTCTTTAGGTACTGAAAAAGATTATAGGTCAAACTTCCGGAACTCCCACAATTTTTTTTTAAAATATGTATAGTGAATTACTTCTATTGTTTATTAGTAACTACTAAAAATTGAAACAATATTGATAATTAAATACTAAAATATGAAAAAATTAGATCTGAATGATATAAGGGTCCCACTATTTTTCTCACTAAGTTATATTAAAAAAAAAATTATGAAAAGTTACAAACTAGTGATGATAGTAATTAATGATTGTTATTTTTCATTGTAAAATTTACATGATAGACGTCAGGTGCAGCACATATGGAAGACAGTATATATGCAATACTATTTTTAGATTTCGTTCTAAGAAAAATAGTAATATTTTGACTAATATCTAAGAAAAGACAATTGAAACATTCTACAAACTTTAAAATTAGCAATTCACTAATTATAGAAGTTTGATTTTACATATAAATACGGCGATTATTCAATCTAAAATGACAGAAAAAAGAAAAAAGAAAAGAAAACAATAACCATTTAACAACTTATAAACAAAAATGGCTATCGAAAAGAGAACCTTGATTGCCTCCTTGGTCATCGTTGTAATGATGGTAACGATGATCGTGAGCCAAGTTGAGGCCAGGAATCACGTCACAATCAAGCCGCCGCCTACAAAGCCAAAGTTTTTCTTCTTCTAAATTGATGGCTCATAATGTTTACGAGAAATAAATGGTTGCTTCAACGAGGAGCTTCAAGCATTGGCTTTTAAACTAATGTCCCTATTATATATATATATATATATTACTTCCCTCCTTTTATTTGTTTAGTTATGGATGGGATTATTTAAATAACATGTCAAATAAAAGAATATTTATATGTGAATGAAATATTCTACTTTCATTTTTTCAGTATGATTCTTCTAGAAATTGATATTTCATAGCTCATATATATATATCAATATTTTTTACTTTGTAACTTTTGAAGAGGATATATTATCCTCATATCCTTATATTAATACTACTAAAATTGTGTTATCAAGTGGGATTGAGTTACATGATTACATATTACCGGGTTGCATTGCATCATCAGTGCTCTGTATATGGAGTATGGTGTTGTAAAATAGTTAGGAAATGTTGGTCTTGAAAAGCATAAGTTATCTTGTATTTCGAAACATAAATGTTGATAAAGGTTTAATTGTTCGTTACATAGTAACTTCATTGATGGATAACAACAACGTGACAGTTATACTACTGAGAAATCCCACTGTCTAAAATTTTTGAACATGTCCCAAATTTTAATGATCGATGGGGTTCGATAGTGATGGCATGAACATAATTATTTCACTGTAGCTCATCGATGGTGACGGTCAAACAAATCCTACACAATGTATTATATATATGCTTACTCTTTTGTAAGCAGAAGACCATTATAATTATTACTTAAAATATAACATAAGATGACGAACATTCATCTATGATCCAAAAAGTTATCAAATCATCTACCATGTTTCAAAATTCAACCCGTACAATTTTTTCATTCTTCTTATTTTTGTGGTTATCATGTAGAGCTTTTCATCTTCTTCGTATAGAATCAATCAATCCAAGGGAACAAAGCCAATAACACACAAACTTAGAAATCCAAGCTAAAAATATACACAAACTCATAGATCTAACATGCATGATTCATGAATTCAATAATCTTTAACTAAATCCACTAAATAAGCCGATTAAGATCATATACATAAACTTAATTGGATACTCAAACATAATTGTGCAAAAGTCAGAGAAGTCGTTCTTTTGCATTTTTTCAATATAGAAGTAACTTTCTACTAGGGTTTCTAAGCTAATTTAACTGGTCTAAATCGAACAATAACAAGAAGAAGAATGAATGAGTTAAACCCATATAAATTCAAAATGTTTTCACTTATATTTAATATTGTAATAATCATTTATAAATTGTAAACGAAAACATAAATACAAAAACAAACACCAAAAAGAATAAAAACCGACGTTGTTGTTAATAATGATCCTATAAGTCTATAAGTTTATAACATTACTACTCTTCTCATACTTTAAAGTTTAAACCTTTAATGCAAATTTTCATCTTCCAGATAAGCTGGATTGAAAATTATGGTAACAGGGCCATATCTATTACCATCTAGGCCCAGTGTCATAAGTCAAGCCGACAGAAACAAAATTTGGGTTCTAAAGATTTTCTGATTCGATCTGGAACAAGTTAGCGCGAACACGAAGAATCGAATCAATCCTCAAAAGAAGAAAGAGATCTCTCTCTGTATCCTTCTGGAGAATATACATAGTTTGGTCGGTGGGCTTAGCTGATAAAGGTCACTGCTTTTAGCTCAATCCTCCAAAAAAAACCCAATTTTTAGATCTGTGTATTGCTTGCATCGCTTCAAGTTCTTTCTCGATTCTGTGGATTTGGAGGGGGTGAATTGGGCATTGGGTTTAGCTTCTTAAGAGAGTGAAATTCAACCTCAATTGCTGTGTTGGTTTATTTTGCGATTTCGATTTCGAAGATTATAAGAATGGGAAGGCCTTTGTTTTATGATATCATTGAGAAACCAGCAACGAGCTGCATCGTTACGATATGCAGTTTAATTTGGTTTGTGATTCAGAAGAAGAGTATTGGGTACTCTCAAGTTGGATTGAGTTACGAGACTGCAATGGAAGGGCACTATTGGAGGATGATTACGTCTGCTTTCTCACATATTAGTGTATTGCATCTCGTGTTTAACATGAGTGCCCTATGGAGTCTTGGTGTTGTGGAACAGCTAGGTCATGTTGGTCTTGGAAGTGCTTATTATCTTCATTACACTCTTGTTCTTGTTGTGTTCTCTGGTGTTTTGGTTATTGGGATCTATCATTTGCTGATTGCTAGATTCAAGATTGATTATTTCCGGAGAGTTACAGCTGTTGGGTACTCTTGTGTTGTCTTTGGTTGGATGACTATTCTCTCTGTGAAGCAGCCTTCTTCAAAGCTGGATCTTTTCGGGCTTTTGTCTCTTCCCATTAGTTTTGCGCCATTTGAGTCACTCATTTTCACTTCGATCATTGTTCCACAAGCTAGTTTTCTGGGACATTTGTCGGGAATCCTGGTTGGTTACGCCATTTCGTGGGGTCTGATTGGTGGGATGAATAACTACTGGGCTCTGACTATGCTTGGTTGGATCATAGTAGTGTTTGTTTTCAGTTTGAAGAAATCAGGTGCTTATGATTTCAGTTTTCTCCAGATCGAATCACTTACTGATGCTTCTTTACCCTCAGTGCGGTTTATTGGAAACGGGCGGACCTTGCAAGCCAGTGCAGTTCCTCTTAGTGGAGTGGAAGTTGTCTAAGTTCAGTTCATGGTTAACATTGTATTTGGAAACAAAGTTCTTGTCAGTTATCAGCGAGGTAGTAAATGAAGACTGAGAGTTGGTAACCAAGCTTCTGCTGTTCCAATCGAATTTAACAGATCCTCAAGGCTTGCTTGAACTGTTTGTGGGAATGCTTCCTGCATAATGTGGTGGTTGGGGAAGGGTTCCTCGTAGAATCAAGTTAGTGTCATGTAGGCATCATTACAGATGAATAGATAAGTACTTTTTTGATGTATAGTTGCAAAATGGTCCCATGTCTTACCTAAAGATTCCATCCACTAGAAGACATGTTTCCTCATTTGTGGCCTTCACATTTATTTCAGTATGAAAGCCCGCTTTCAGTTTTTCTTGTATTTCTCGTTCTTTTCTTTTATTTATTGTATCTGTTTTATCATTTGCACTCTTGCAATTTCACAAGATAGTAGATAAAATTTTCTCTAAGGTCTCTTGGATTAGAGCAGTGTCTTCTCATTGTTACTTTTTTCCATCTTTTTTTCCTCTCACCGATTTATATTTCAAAAAGAAGGTAAGAAAAGGGTAGAATAGAAAAATCATCGATTAACAGTTCATGTTTTTATTTATGAGCAATTGTAGGTTGGATGATTCACAGTTCAAATAAAGTCATGGAAATTGTATTTGGTATCATAGTAATCTAACTTAGATCAACTTGTGAATAGTTGTTTGTTTCCATTGAACCTACTTTTTAACCCAAATTTTATTCACAATATCTGCATTTCTCCACAGCCATAATGCTCGATATTGCTTATATAATCTGTACATTGATCAGGTGAATCTGATCTTGCTTCATGATCCACCTCTGAACACTTTCAAATGGAGAAGAAAGGCCAGTATGGTGGTACATATGACTCAATGCTGACTCATCATCCGATTCTCTTTATTCTTGCTTTATCTGTAATTTTCATAGCGTTCACCCTTTCACATAAGTCCAATCGGGGTCGTGAGTTCAAGCCTGAGACGCATGAAGTAGCTCCACACAAGCAAGTCATAGAAACCTGGCCAAGAGACAACCTGGGACAACTGGCTCATCATGGGAAAGTGGAGTTTGTGGACCAAGTCTTTGGTCCAGAATCATTAGAGTTTGATAGTTTAGGTCGTGGTCCATACACAGGGTTGGCTGATGGAAGGGTGGTTAGATGGATGGGTGAAGCAATCGGATGGGAGACATTTTCTGTTGTTACATCAAAATGGTAAATATTATTATCTATTCATCACTTTTACGATTGTTTCAGCTCTTTTATTGATGTGTTGTGTGTTCATGATAATTAGGTCAGAGAAGGCTTGCGCAAGAGGTGTGGATTCAACAACACACAAGCAATGGAAGCACGAGAAGCTGTGCGGGCGACCTCTTGGTCTGAGATTTGATAAAGAGTCAGGAAATTTATACATTGCAGACGCTTACTATGGTCTACTTGTTGTTGGTCCTGAAGGAGGGATCGCTACGCCTTTAGCTACTCATGTGGAAGGAAAGCAAATACTCTTTGCCAATGATCTTGACATCCATAGAAATGGCTCAATCTTCTTCACTGACACCAGCAAGAGATATGACAGAGCGTGAGTTTTTTAGCAAAACAAAAAACTGTTTTTCTTACTTTTTGGGTTCAGTTTACTACCATTAATCGTATGATTTAAGAGAATTAGCCTTTGTATTTTGTAGGAATCATTTCTTCATATTATTGGAAGGAGAATCAACAGGAAGGCTTCTAAGGTATGACCCACCTACCAAAACAACACACATTGTGCTCGATGGTTTGGCTTTTCCCAATGGAGTTCAGCTCTCCAAAGACCAATCTTTCCTTCTCTTCACTGAAACAACCAATTGCAGGTATATCCATAAAAACAATCCTTAATATTCAACCAAGACTTAGTTCAAAATCATGCCTCAACTCTGTTTATCTCGCTGTATCTCTCATTTCTATTTATCAATATGTATTTGACAGGTTAGTTAAATACTGGCTGGAGGGCCAAAGACAGGTGAAGTCGAGTTGGTGGCAGATCTTCCGGGATTCCCCAGACAATGTAAGAATAAACGAAAAGGGTGAGTTCTGGGTTGCAATAGACTGTTGCAGAACACCGGCACAAGAGGTTCTTACAAACAACCCTTGGATTAAAAGCATCTACTTTTGGTTGCCAATACCTATGAAGCTGCTGGCAAAAACGATGGGGATGAGAATGTACACTGTGATATCGAAATTGACGAGGAAGGTAAGGTGTTGGAGGTACTGGAGGATAGACAAGGCAAGGTAATGAAGCTTGTGAGTGAAGTGAGGGAGGTTAAAGGGAAGCTTTGGATTGGAACAGTGGCTCATAACCACATAGCCACTTTGCCTTATCCTTTAACAATGGATCAATGAAGAGCTTTGTTGTTAGCTTCTGGAAGTTGTGTTCTTAATATCCTCTTGATTTATACATTCATGAGCATTAAGAAACAATATGAACAAATGGATGACTGAACTAAATCATCTTCCCTCTGTAACTACTTATCTTCGTTTTGATTCGGAACCGTTGGTCCAATTTGTCTTTTGTTGATGTTATGTGAACTGATGAATAAAACTAAGAGAATTTGAGTACAAAGTAAATCTAAATCACATAATTTGTACAGCCTAATTCATGATGAGTTATGATGACAGGAAGAATGCAAACAGTTGAGTAAAACAAAACAAAAAACACAATTTTTTGTTCCCCATAATAAAAACATTTGGTTGATCAAAGTGAAGCACCTCGTGCCCTCTGGTTCGGACCAACGAAGCTATTTACGACATCATCCCTCGGTAACACGCTTTCTCCAACAGCCAATATGTAACATAACAGTAACGGTCGGCATGTCCAATACTAAAACCCACCTGTCGATTATTAAAAATGAGACCAAAATTTACATTATTAAAGATGCAGACTGACAACTTGACAAGCTTCAGATATCACATACTAAACAGTTTTGCCCATATACTTTGTTCAAGAAGACATAATGTGGAAGGAGACATCATAGCAGAAGACCCTAATATACACAGTTACACTCAGCACGATGCACATGCGCAAGAAAAGTAGGAGAAAAAAGAGGAAGAAAACAGATAGCACTTTCTCAGCTGCGAAAGAGCAAGGATAGTGAATTACCAATAGATTACGAGGATATGTAGAGCTAGTCTCAAGGCCCTTGTCCAGTCGATTGCTGAATCTGTTGAAGAAGGTTAGCCGCTAACTCTAGTGTAGACTGATATCGCTGGTTCTTATCCATCTCACCATCTGATGTACCTTGTCCAGCTCCAGGGAGCAAAGGCTGGAGCTGCTGTTGTGCTTGGCTAGACGGATCTAAGTTTGTCATGTTCACTGGTGGTGGCATTGCAGTTTGAGATTGGCAAGGATTTGCATTATGCGCTTGATTATTTGTCAGACTGTGATAATTACCTTGCTGATACCCCTGATAACCATGCGAACCAGGGTTCTCAGCGCCAAGGACCGGTATGTACTTTTGGTTAAGCATGGGAGCTTCAGGCTGATATTGCTGTCTCATGGGTTGAGAAACAGCTTGATGTGAGCCTTGAGAGTACATTGCATAATTATTCAATGGAGGAGTAGGTAACAGCGTTTGCTGAGGCATACTAACAAAAGGTGCTTGATATTGCATACCTCCATGGACCATTCCACTGGAGTAGCTCGTGTACTTGACACAGGAGGATAATGCATGGGAGGAGGAGGTAGTTGCCCCACCGGATTGTATTGATTACCTAATTGTTGAAATAATAAATTAGATGGGTCAGCAATTGTTGATTGATCTTGATTCCAAGTTTGCGATGGAGCTTCTCGGGTTGGACAGTACGACGGATTGGAGACTTTCAGAGGGGGCAGGCAGAGAAGTTGTTGGGAGCAAGGAGGCCAGAGTGGCTAATAGCTCGGGCGTTAGACTAACCCCGGATTGAGGCATTGCAGTGTTAGGGTACAGCAAGAGGCTCACTAGAAGGAGCAAGCAATGATTTTGGAGGAGGCTTCATTTCTTCCTGCATACTTCTGTTGTAATCAAACAAGGCTCGATCTTCCCTCGCAGTGTAAAAACTGTGATTGGCATTTGCAAGTGAACCCCGAGATTGATCCATATAGGATTGAGGAATGGGAGAAGAGTCTTGTCTATACGATGTTACAGCAGGAACCTGTGGTGGGGGCAACTTGAGAACAACACCATATAACCGTTCTGGACCTGACACTTTGAGTACATCAGTTAAAAAATCTGATGGAGGAACCAGAAATAAAGTGGTTCCATCATCTAATTTGGCAACACCCGCTCGATTCTTTGAACCAAGGTAGCGGAGAAATTCAGTATAAGATGCGAAATCGTCTTCGCTGTCTGGTAAGAAGAAAACGATTTCAAATCCAATGGCTTCGGTGTAATGTTTCGCAAGCAAATCCAAACCCGCTTCGCTGAACAATTCCCGACCTCAGGTCTATCAACCATTTGGAAAACCGAGAATCAGCAATCGAGGCAGTGTTATAACCAAATCAACACTACATCCATTTTGAGATCAGAAAGTAGACAATACACAGATCACCTAAAATCTCATATCTAAAAGAATGAACAAATAGATAACTTCTCGATGAACTAAAAACTTCCTAAATATATACGAAAAATCAGAAAGGCTAAAAGGGTTACTCACAGTTCACTTTCAATCCCTTTCCAATAGGTACACAACGAGCATGACAAACAGAAGTTCCACCTTTGGCAATGATTCCTCTCCACATGAAATCACTATCAGGGAAACCACGGCCGGGCCTAGCTGCAACTGACCCACGCCCATATGACCTGTCAAACCCAGTGACACGATCATCTACACCCATCGAAGGAAAATTATCCACTGATCCATCTCTACGGGTTCTTTTGGGTTCTCTATCCAACTGAGTAAGATCATATCCTTCCCAAGAACCACGGTTTGACTTAACTGGTAGCCTTGAAATTGGTGCAGGAGATGGGAGTATTCCAGCTCCAGTTGGAGATGGCCTCCCCCAGCTTCCTTCCATACCAACCACATCACTATACTCTGGACCATAATGTGAACGTTGAACGCTATCTCGAAAGGGCCCCATCGGGCCAAGAATCCTGCTAGAATGTGGTGACGACATGAATGTAGGATCATTGACGAACATCTCAGGCATTGATTGTTTGGCACCAGAGTAAAAACTGGTGTCATCTGCTCGTCCAGGGGGAATGTCATCGTCGAAAGTACATAATTGTGATTCTTGGGTCATTGAATAACCTTCCTTGTAGTCCTTCCGTAGCAGAGCGATCTTCATCAACGCTCGTAGATTCCACAAGTGAAAAGTGCCTTGGTGGGTAACTAATACATCTCTCAGTCGCACCAAAGAGTATCATAACGTTGTGTAGCATTTGTTCGCCAATCTGGACAGAAGGAGGGTACCCAATCCACAGTACATTACTTGGTTGGCCATCTCTTTTATCATCTCCAAATGAGTGAGGATACTGTTAAGCATATAACAATCAAACCTTAGAAACTTGGCAAAAACAAGGGTTTGTAGTAAACTCTTACAATCATGAAATGTCAAAGCCAATAAAAAAACTTCCTAGAAATAAGCCTAACCTGCTGTTTCGCACTCAAACTGCCATCCCTGCTATCATTAGAACCAGGCCATGGTTCCTAACGAGAGAGAAAAATATTACTTGGTTTCAGAATGAAAAAAAAGAAAGAATAGAATGACTCAAGAAAATACTCCTTCTAGGTGCAGCAGAAAGTTTCCAGTCATGGAAGTCATATGCAACTCATAAAATATAAAGCACTCAGTCTGACAAAACGATTACTACCTCAAGCCTATTCATACATAAACAAAAACCAACAAACGGATGCTTACTTTTCTTGGCCCTTGTGAACGAAGAAAATCAACTCTCAAATAAGTACCACCCATTCTTTTTCCGTGCAAGCTCTTTGCCTGTATAGCATCATCCATTTCAAAAAGTCAATAAAAGCTGTCTTCCGTTCCTTAGAAACCTGAAATCTTCGATTTTCCCAAATTTGCTGAACTCTGCCTCCAGGTCATCCTTCGAGACACTCGGCTGATTCCACCCACCCAAAGACTCCTTACAAGGTTTTGCCTGCAAACAAGCAAGTTCCATAAGAAGCATATACAACATATCATACAATCCAGATAGGTCCAGTAGTTGTCAAGAAGAGAACTTTTAAAAATAAAAAACACTTAAAAGGAAAAAATCACACTTGAGTTAACAATCCACAAAATCACCTTTCCACAAAAACCCCATTGTCAATTCATATCAGTTGCACCCTAAACACACAACTTGACTTCAGGATAATCATTACTTGATTACAGAGGAGAACCATGTCCTCCTCAAAATCGGCAAGACCTTAACCATTTCCTAGGAGTCCCTGTGTTGATCATTCCAGATTTGGCTAGCGAGTAAAATACACCTTTCCTTCAAACACCCAGTTGAGAATTGAGAAAAAAGCAAAGATGCTGGTAGATTTTTCAAATTGGTGAATAACAAAACCATCCACCATGCGGATGAAACCTTACTATCACATCTCTGATGACTGAAGGCGCTACATTATCACGCCAATCCCATTTACTCATGTTAATTAGCGCACAACAAGCTTTTCGAACAATCTGCATATTCTCCAATTCCCTACTTATAACTCAAGATCTGAAGTACCATAGCTTAGGATACTGATACATTTGGCTGGAGCTTGATACGCTAGCTTGAATTTTCAATGCGAACATTCATCTTAAAAAGCTCCAGGTACCTACGCTACTACAAAGGCTACTAAAAACTCAAACTTACTACGCAGTTTGAGTACATACTCAATCTTAAGAGGTTGACATACAGCAAACAGTATCTGAAGCTACCCTCCTGAAATCGGAGCACCCTAAAAACGCTTTCATGACATGATCGAAAACCTGAATAGAGTGATTTACATCGAACACTAGTCCAAAGACCAGTTAGAGAGACCAAATTACCAGCAAGCAGCGATTATGGAATCATTCCGCATCTCAAAGGATTTGGATTTAGTGTAATTCCAGCAATAACGAGAAAAAGAAGACGAGTTTGATATACATTTGCTTCTTGTTCGTGAATCGTAATGTGAATTTGGCATCAGAAAACTTTCATGAAGCACAGTGTGATCGCCTGGAGGAGTTGTTTGATTTAATTCGAGTAGCGAAAATTTGTTGGTCGGCCACAACACAACCACGAATCTGGGTTTTGATTTTGATTGGGACGAGCACTAAGACTAGATATAACATTCTCTTGAACTAAACAAGTATAAATTTCCATAAAAATCTGGTGCAGCTATAGTATGAATTGCTAAAATCAATCTAACCATTAACATACCATCAAAGTTAAAGAAGAAACGACAATTGAAACCCTAACAAAACGCAGAGATGAGAACAAACCGGTCGAGCGAATTCGATCTTAATCTGACTCCCATTCAAATTAGCACCTTGAAGCACCTCTTTCGCCGATACAGCTTCCTCAACGCGCCTGTAGAAGATAAAGGCGAAGCTACGGGAAGAATACACCGTGATTCGATCAATTTCACCGAACCTTCCAAACAAATCAGCCAGATCGGATTCAGTAGTATCGGTCGTTAAACTACCAACCCAGAGATTGTTGGATTGAAATCCAGATCCATCTGCTTCTCGGCCTCTAGAAGGCTTCATAACTGGAGCCATCGCCAGCCTTATTGAGTTGATACTCCCGTGAAATGGAAACAAAGAATCTCCAAAGAAGAATCACCTTGGAATTGCGAGAAGATTAAGCGACGATAAAATCATTAATCCATGAAAATGCAGAGACGTATGCTTCTTAAATGCTACAATTTCAGAGAGAGAAACTGTACAGAGTGTTGGAAGGAAGGTTGGAGAGAGAGAGAGAGACCTACAGAGGCCAATGAAAAGAACGATGGCAACTTCTTCAAAGCATTTGCATTTACTTCTCAAACGACGTCGTTTATACAAGTTCTTCGAAAACGTCGTCGTTTCGATAGTCTTGTAAGATTGATTCACCAAATTTCATTTCCCTTGTTTATACATTCATGGAAATTTGTTTTCAATTTTGAAACAGCTTTAAAAACATATAATATACATTAGGAAAGCAAGCTTTCCTCATACACGCACACAATCTATAACTCCAGAACTTTGGCGCCATATATATAACTAATAGCGTCGATAACAAATACAAAATCCAACTCATTAACGTCTTAAGTTATAAAAACGAAACACAAGAAAAGTCTGAATCATGGGTAATTCAAAAGACAGCAAAAAAACAAAATCCCCTTAGAGAAGGTCTGCGACACTGGTACCATGACAGATCCCAAGGTCAAAACACCTTCAAAGGTCTTGCACGCTCAAACCTGAATTTAAGAAATGCCACTGATTAGCTCCAGAGATTCAAAAAACAAATCACACACATTTGTATACTGATAGAGAGATACACATATGCGTTTATTGAAGAACAAAAGAACCTTGAGAACTGGATGCCAAAATCTAAGATTTGCATAGAACTACCCAAAGCCTATTAAGATTCAAACACCAAAAATCTAAAAATCTTATGATACTAAAACTTTCAAGAGTGATGAATTGCTCTATCTAACAATGTGATGATATAAGAGGTGTCAAGTGTTATTAACCTGGAGGAAGAGACTGCTTCAACTTATCGGCCTTCTCTTGATCGAAGACACATAGGTGTAAAGGTACCTTGAGCACCTAACCTTGAACTTAACAATGTCCTTGCTTCTCTTGATCTTCATCAGACCTTGCATCCTTCCTTCTTGCGGTCAAGAGGAAGTCCTTGATTTCGTGGATTTGCTTCGGCTGCACAATATCAATATCAATTTCCATTTTCATTCAATACAAATTTTCATAATCCCAAAAATGGGTCAATAATTTGATAGAAACAAACAACAACACAACAAAACTTAAAACAAAATGTTCCTAATAAGTTAACCAATGACGAGGACGACTCTTAATCTACTAGATTATTAGAAACCACACACCCTAGACGTCAAGAGATTGGATCAGTAAAGGACGACAAAGCACAAT
>CM051380.1:1757678-1827678 GCA_028015245.1 Cardamine occulta | reverse complement strand
GGGAGACATTTTCTGTTGTTACATCAAAATGGTAAATATTATTATCTATTCATCACTTTTACGATTGTTTCAGCTCTTTTATTGATGTGTTGTGTGTTCATGATAATTAGGTCAGAGAAGGCTTGCGCAAGAGGTGTGGATTCAACAACACACAAGCAATGGAAGCACGAGAAGCTAGTGGGCGACCTCTTGGTCTGAGATTTGATAAAGAGTCAGGAAATTTATACATTGCAGACGCTTACTATGGTCTACTTGTTGTTGGTCCTGAAGGAGGGATCGCTACGCCTTTAGCTACTCATGTGGAAGGAAAGCAAATACTCTTTTGCCAATGATCTTGACATCCATAGAAATGGCTCAATCTTCTTCACTGACACCAGCAAGAGATATGACAGAGCGTGAGTTTTTAGCAAAACAAAAAACTGTTTTTCTTACTTTTTGGGTTCAGTTTACTACCATTAATCGTATGATTTAAGAGAATTAGCCTTTGTATTTTGTAGGAATCATTTCTTCATATTATTGGAAGGAGAATCAACAGGAAGGCTTCTAAGGTATGACCCACCTACCAAAACAACACACATTGTGCTCGATGGTTTGGCTTTTCCCAATGGAGTTCAGCTCTCCAAAGACCAATCTTTCCTTCTCTTCACTGAAACAACCAATTGCAGGTATATCCATAAAAACAATCCTTAATATTCAACCAAGACTTAGTTCAAAATCATGCCTCAACTCTGTTTATCTCGCTGTATCTCTCATTTCTATTTATCAATATGTATTTGACAGGTTAGTTAAATACTGGCTGGAGGGGCCAAAGACAGGTGAAGTCGAGTTGGTGGCAGATCTTCCGGGATTCCCAGACAATGTAAGAATAAACGAAAAGGGTGAGTTCTGGGTTGCAATAGACTGTTGCAGAACACCGGCACAAGAGGTTCTTACAAACAACCCTTGGATTAAAAGCATCTACTTTCGGTTGCCAATACCTATGAAGCTGCTGGCGAAAACGATGGGGATGAGAATGTACACTGTGATATCGAAATTCGACGAGGAAGGTAAGGTGTTGGAGGTACTGGAGGATAGACAAGGCAAGGTAATGAAGCTTGTGAGTGAAGTGAGGGAGGTTAAAGGGAAGCTTTGGATTGGAACAGTGGCTCATAACCACATAGCCACTTTGCCTTATCCTTTAACAATGGATCAATGAAGAGCTTTGTTGTTAGCTTCTGGAAGTTGTGTTCTTAATATCCTCTTGATTTATACATTCATGAGCATTAAGAAACAATATGAACAAATGGATGACTGAACTAAATCATCTTCCCTCTGTAACTACTTATCTTCGTTTTGATTCGGAACCGTTGGTCCAATTTGTCTTTTGTTGATGTTATGTGAACTGATGAATAAAACTAAGAGAATTTGAGTACAAAGTAAATCTAAATCACATAATTTGTACAGCCTAATTCATGATGAGTTATGATGACAGGAAGAATGCAAACAGTTGAGTAAAACAAAACAAAAAACACAATTTTTTGTTCCCCATAATAAAAACATTTGGTTGATCAAAGTGAAGCACCTCGTGCCCTCTGGTTCGGACCAACGAAGCTATTTACGACATCATCCCTCGGTAACACGCTTTCTCCAACAGCCAATATGTAACATAACAGTAACGGTCGGCATGTCCAATACTAAAACCCACCTGTCGATTATTAAAAATGAGACCAAAATTTACATTATTAAAGATGCAGACTGACAACTTGACAAGCTTCAGATATCACATACTAAACAGTTTTGCCCATATACTTTGTTCAAGAAGACATAATGTGGAAGGAGACATCATAGCAGAAGACCCTAATATACACAGTTACACTCAGCACGATGCACATGCGCAAGAAAAGTAGGAGAAAAAAGAGGAAGAAAACAGATAGCACTTTCTCAGCTGCGAAAGAGCAAGGATAGTGAATTACCAATAGATTACGAGGATATGTAGAGCTAGTCTCAAGGCCCTTGTCCAGTCGATTGCTGAATCTGTTGAAGAAGGTTAGCCGCTAACTCTAGTGTAGACTGATATCGCTGGTTCTTATCCATCTCACCATCTGATGTACCTTGTCCAGCTCCAGGGAGCAAAGGCTGGAGCTGCTGTTGTGCTTGGCTAGACGGATCTAAGTTTGTCATGTTCACTGGTGGTGGCATTGCAGTTTGAGATTGGCAAGGATTTGCATTATGCGCTTGATTATTTGTCAGACTGTGATAATTACCTTGCTGATACCCCTGATAACCATGCGAACCAGGGTTCTCAGCGCCAAGGACCGGTATGTACTTTTGGTTAAGCATGGGAGCTTCAGGCTGATATTGCTGTCTCATGGGTTGAGAAACAGCTTGATGTGAGCCTTGAGAGTACATTGCATAATTATTCAATGGAGGAGTAGGTAACAGCGTTTGCTGAGGCATACTAACAAAAGGTGCTTGATATTGCATACCTCCATGGACCATTCCACTGGAGTAGCTCGGTGTACTTGACACAGGAGGATAATGCATGGGAGGAGGAGGTAGTTGCCCCACCGGATTGTATTGATTACCTAATTGTTGAAATAATAAATTAGATGGGTCAGCAATTGTTGATTGATCTTGATTCCAAGTTTGCGATGGAGCTTCTCGGTTGGACAGTACGACGGATTGGAGACTTTCAGAGGGGGCAGGCAGAGAAGTTGTTGGGAGCAAGGAGGCCAGAGTGGCTAATAGCTCGGGCGTTAGACTAACCCCGGATTGAGGCATTGCAGTGTTAGGTACAGCAAGAGGCTCACTAGAAGGAGCAAGCAATGATTTTGGAGGAGGCTTCATTTCTTCCTGCATACTTCTGTTGTAATCAAACAAGGCTCGATCTTCCCTCGCAGTGTAAAAACTGTGATTGGCATTTGCAAGTGAACCCCGAGATTGATCCATATAGGATTGAGGAATGGGAGAAGAGTCTTGTCTATACGATGTTACAGCAGGAACCTGTGGTGGGGGCAACTTGAGAACAACACCATATAACCGTTCTGGACCTGACACTTTGAGTACATCAGTTAAAAAATCTGATGGAGGAACCAGAAATAAAGTGGTTCCATCATCTAATTTGGCAACACCCGCTCGATTCTTTGAACCAAGGTAGCGGAGAAATTCAGTATAAGATGCGAAATCGTCTTCGCTGTCTGGTAAGAAGAAAACGATTTCAAATCCAATGGCTTCGGTGTAATGTTTCGCAAGCAAATCCAAACCCGTTCTCGCTGAACAATTCACGATCTCAGGGCTATTAACCATTTGGAAAACCGAGAATCAGCAATCGAGGCAGTGTTATAACCAAATCAACACTACATCCATTTTGAGATCAGAAAGTAGACAATACACAGATCACCTAAAATCTCATATCTAAAAGAATGAACAAATAGATAACTTCTCGATGAACTAAAAACTTCCTAAATATATACGAAAAATCAGAAAGGCTAAAAGGGTTACTCACAGTTCACTTTCAATCCCCTTTCCAATAGGTACACAACGAGCATGACAAACAGAAGTTCCACCTTTGGCAATGATTCCTCTCCACATGAAATCACTATCAGGGAAACCACGGCCGGGCCTAGCTGCAACTGACCCACGCCCATATGACCTGTCAAACCCAGTGACACGATCATCTACACCCATCGAAGGAAAATTATCCACTGATCCATCTCTACGGGTTCTTTTGGGTTCTCTATCCAACTGAGTAAGATCATATCCTTCCCAAGAACCACGGTTTGACTTAACTGGTAGCCTTGAAATTGGTGCAGGAGATGGGAGTATTCCAGCTCCAGTTGGAGATGGCCTCCCCCAGCTTCCTTCCATACCAACCACATCACTATACTCTGGACCATAATGTGAACGTTGAACGCTATCTCGAAAGGGCCCCATCGGGCCAAGAATCCTGCTAGAATGTGGTGACGACATGAATGTAGGATCATTGACGAACATCTCAGGCATTGATTGTTTGGCACCAGAGTAAAAACTGGTGTCATCTGCTCGTCCAGGGGGAATGTCATCGTTCGAGTACATAATTGTGATTCTTGGGTCATTGAATAACCTTCCTTGTAGTCCTTCCTTAGCACAGCGAGCTTCATCAACGCTCCTAAATTCCACAAGTGAAAAGTGCCTTGATGGGTAACTAATACATCTCTCAATCTCACCAAAGAGTATCATAACATTGTGTAGCATTTGTTCGCCAATCTGGACAGAAGGAGGGTACCCAATCCACAGTACATTACTTGGTTGGCCATCTCTTTTATCATCTCCAAATGAGTGAGGATACTGTTAAGCATATAACAATCAAACCTTAGAAACTTGGCAAAAACAAGGGTTTGTAGTAAACTCTTACAATCATGAAATGTCAAAGCCAATAAAAAAACTTCCTAGAAATAAGCCTAACCTGCTGTTTCGCACTCAAACTGCCATCCCTGCTATCATTAGAACCAGGCCATGGTTCCTAACGAGAGAGAAAAATATTACTTGGTTTCAGAATGAAAAAAAAGAAAGAATAGAATGACTCAAGAAAATACTCCTTCTAGGTGCAGCAGAAAGTTTCCAGTCATGGAAGTCATATGCAACTCATAAAATATAAAGCACTCAGTCTGACAAAACGATTACTACCTCAAGCCTATTCATACATAAACAAAAACCAACAAACGGATGCTTACTTTTCTTGGCCCTTGTGAACGAAGAAAATCAACTCTCAAATAAGTACCACCCATTCTTTTTCCGTGCAAGCTCTTTGCCTGTATAGCATCATCCATTTCAAAAAAGTCAATAAAAGCTGTCTTCCGTTCCCTTAGAAACCTGAAATCTTCGATTTTCCCAAATTTGCTGAACTCTGCCTCCAGGTCATCCTTCGAGACACTCGGGCTGATTCCACCCACCCAAAGACTCTTACAAGGTTTTGCCTGCAAACAAGCAAGTTCCATAAGAAGCATATACAACATATCATACAATCCAGATAGGTCCGTAGTTGTCAAGAAGAGAACTTTTCAAATATAAAACACTTAAAAGGAAAAATCACACTTGAGTTAACAATCCACAAGATCACCATTGTCGTCAATTCATATCAGTTGCACCCTAAACACACAACTTGACTTCAGGATAATCATTACTTGATTACAGAGGAGAACCATGTCCTCCTCAAAATCGGCAAGACCTTAACCATTTCCTAGGAGTCCCTGTGTTGATCATTCCAGATTTGGCTAGCGAGTAAAATACACCTTTCCTTCAAACACCCAGTTGAGAATTGAGAAAAAAGCAAAGATGCTGGTAGATTTTTCAAATTGGTGAATAACAAAACCATCCACCATGCGGATGAAACCTTACTATCACATCTCTGATGACTGAAGGCGCTACATTATCACGCCAATCCCATTTACTCATGTTAATTAGCGCACAACAAGCTTTTCGAACAATCTGCATATTCTCCAATTCCCTACTTATAACTCAAGATCTGAAGTACCATAGCTTAGGATACTGATACATTTGGCTGGAGCTTGATACGCTAGCTTGCGAATTTTCAATGCGAACATTCATCTTAAAAGCTCCAGGTACCTACGCTACTACAAAAGGCTACGAAAACTCAAACTTACTACGCAGTTTGAGTACATACTCAATCTTAAGAGGTTGACATACAGCAAACAGTATCTGAAGCTACCCTCCTGAAATCGGAGCACCCTAAAAACGCTTTCATGACATGATCGAAAACCTGAATAGAGTGATTTACATCGAACACTAGTCCAAAGACCAGTTAGAGAGACCAAATTACCAGCAAGCAGCGATTATGGAATCATTCCGGCATCTCAAAGGATTTGGATTTAGTGTAATTCCAGCAATAACGAGAAAAAGAAGACGAGTTTGATATACATTTGCTTCTTGTTCGTGAATCGTAATGTGAATTTGGCATCAGAAAACTTTCATGAAGCACAGTGTGATCGCCTGGAGGGAGTTGTTTGATTTAATTCGAGTAGCGAAAATTTGTTGGTCGGCCACAACACAACCACGAATCTGGGTTTTGATTTTGATTGGGACGAGCACTAAGACTAGATATAACATTCTCTTGAACTAAACAAGTATAAATTACCATAAAAATCTGGTGAATCTAGAGTATGAATTCCCAAAATCAATCTAACCATTAACATACCATCAAAGTTAAAGAAGAAACGACAATTGAAACCTAACAAAACGCAGAGATGAGAACAAACCGGTCGAGCGAATTCGATCTTAATCTGACTCCCATTCAAATTAGCACCTTGAAGCACCTCTTTCGCCGATACAGCTTCCTCAACGCGCCTGTAGAAGATAAAGGCGAAGCTACGGGAAGAATACACCGTGATTCGATCAATTTCACCGAACCTTCCAAACAAATCAGCCAGATCGGATTCAGTAGTATCGGTCGTTAAACTACCAACCCAGAGATTGTTGGATTGAAATCCAGATCCATCTGCTTCTCGGCCTCTAGAAGGCTTCATAACTGGAGCCATCGCCAGCCTTATTGAGTTGATACTCCCGTGAAATGGAAACAAAGAATCTCCAAAGAAGAATCACCTTGGAATTGCGAGAAGATTAAGCGACGATAAAATCATTAATCCATGAAAATGCAGAGACGTATGCTTCTTAAATGCTACAATTTCAGAGAGAGAAACTGTACAGAGTGTTGGAAGGAAGGTTGGAGAGAGAGAGAGACCTCCAGAGGCCAAAGAACAGAACGGTGGCAACCTCTTCAAAGCATTTGCACTGCCCTCTCCCACGCCGTCGTTTATACAACCTCTTCGAAAACGTCGTCGTTTCGATAGTCTTGTAAGATTGATTCACCAAATTTCATTTCCCTTGTTTATACATTCATGGAAATTTGTTTTCAATTTTGAAACAGCTTTAAAAACATATAATATACATTAGGAAAGCAAGCTTTCCTCATACACGCACACAATCTATAACTCCAGAACTTTGGCGCCATATATATAACTAATAGCGTCGATAACAAATACAAAATCCAACTCATTAACGTCTTAAGTTATAAAAACGAAACACAAGAAAAGTCTGAATCATGGGTAATTCAAAAGACAGCAAAAAAACAAAATCTCCTTAGAGAAGGTCTTCGACACTGGTACCATGACAGATCCCAATTTCAAAACACCTTCAAAGGTCTTGCACGCTCAAACCTGAATTTAAGAAATGCCACTGATTAGCTCCAGAGATTCAAAAAACAAATCACACACATTTGTATACTGATAGAGAGATACACATATGCGTTTATTGAAGAACAAAAGAACCTGAGAACTGGATGCCAAAATCTAAGATTTGCATAGAACTACCCAAAGCCTATTAAGATTCAAACACCAAAAATCTAAAAATCTTATGATACTAAAACTTTCAAGAGTGATGAATTGCTCTATCTAACAATGTTATGATATAAGAGGTTTCAAGTGTTATTAACCTGGAGGAAGAGACTGCTTCAACTTATCGGCCTTCTCTTGATCGAAGACACATAGTGTGTAAAGGTACCTTGAGCACCTAACCTTGAACTTAACAATGTCCTTGCTTCTCTTGATCTTCACAGACCTTGCATCCTTCCTTCTTGCGGTCAAGAGGAAGTCCTTGATTTCGTGGATTTGCTTCGGCTGCACAATATCAATATCAATTTCCATTTTCATTCAATACAAATTTTCATAATCCCAAAAAATGGGTCAATAATTTGATAGAAACAAACAACAACACAACAAAACTTAAAACAAAATGTTCCTAATAAGTTAACCAATGACGAGGACGACTCTTAATCTACTAGATTATTAGAAACCACACACCCTAGACGTCAAGAGATTGGATCAGTAAAGGACGACAAAGCACAATGAAGACAGTGATGTCCTAAAACGGCGATGATATAATAGCAAACACATAATATGCTTCAATAATTATCCTGGAAGAATGATAAGAGTTGAGAGACGACGAAAAATTTACCATTGTCGGATCTGATTTTGTGGCTGAACTTTCTTTCAATTAAGACAGAGACAACACAGCGTCGGAAGAAGTAGAGAACCCTAAATATCCCCTCTTGAAGAATAAAAACCCTAGAGTCTCATATACACGAATTTCCAAATGTACCCCTTAGGCCCAGTAATCCGACAATTTTACTATTGGGTTTTATGGCCCAAGTTGTTTTGTTTTGTAAATTTTCAAAAAACACTCTCGGGAAAGGACATTTTAGTCAGATGGCAACACTTTCCGATATTTCAACATTAGCGCCACTGAGAATGTTTTTCCCGCGCCACTGAAAATCTCTTCTTCCTCTCCAATAACTATAAGCACAAAAAAAGAGAACCCTAACCTTTTTGAATTCAAAATTGATTGTTTTCTCTAATTTATACATACTTAATCCTTCTCTCTCAAATCGACTCAATCTCCATCTCTGTTGTGCAAGTTCGAATCGGGTCAGGAAGAAGGAATTAAATGTTTTATTCACAGACGTTATTGGGTCCAAAGGGTGCATTGGGGACAGTGTGGTGTGCCGCTCACATGAACCGTCCCCTAAAGAAGTCTCAGTACATCGCCACCGACATCCCCGAAACAGTTGGTTCGTCTTTCCTCCTCTGCTTTGCCTTTTTCATCCAAAGTTCACATTTTTCTTAAATCCCCTTTGATTCTAATTTAGTAGTTATGATTATTTTTGACTTGGGCATTCACAAAATTGATTTGGAGTCTCTAATCAGTGAAATATATTTATATCAGTGTTGCTGCTTTATAAAAGTTTTGACTTTTCGATAATTTTGATTCATTAGACGATACATCTCTGTCTATCATGATTGATCATATGCATAGGACTGTTGATTAATTTTGTATAATTTTACAATATGTAATTTGTGTTTGCAGATCTTATAATAGATCCTACTGTACCATTGGCATTGAGAATGTCAAGTCACCTTCTTGTTGGGGTTGTGAAAATATATTCAAAGAAAGTCGATTATCTTTACCATGATTGGAGTCTTCTTAATACTTGGGTAGCTAAGGCTTTCGTTTCTCCTCAAGTTGACTTGCCAGAGAATGCGAGACAAGCCCCCGTTGAGTCTGTGACTTTGCCTTCAGCACTAAATTTGGACGATTTCGACTTGGACGATGACACTCTCGAAAGGTTTCTATTTTTTTCAAATTTTTATTGGAGTTTAATCTGTTGTGATAAAGCTTGAGAGATCTTAACATTTTATATTCTTTTCTTGTGAATCTTAGGGAATTCGATAATCATCTTCGGAGTGAGGAGGATATCACTCTCACAGGTACCATTTACATGTTATGTTTTGTTTATTTTGTTGTATGCATCATAATGTGATTTGAGATCTTTATGATGCTAATGCTGATCTTGCAGATCAAATTCCTACTGGCATTGATCCTTATGTTGCTGTTACATTCAACGAGGTGAGATTCCTGCTTACTTCTTATGTCTTTGAACTTGATTCTGACTACTGGTTTTCATGTCTCCGCGAAGTTGTATTGAATGAAAGTTTGTCTTTTTTACAGGACATCATCTCAGAATCTAGCCCGATGGATATCGAGTGAGGCTCTTCATAGAGTTTTGATTTCCTCTACTATACCTTTCTCTTACTCTTCCTTATCTGATCAGTGATATGCTTTTTTAATATGGTTACCTCTTTTTCTGATTTGAGCAGCCAATCCACAGGACCTGTGAGTGGGCATTTTAGAGAAATTGATGTTGAAATGGCTCATGAGGCAAGACCAGAGAATGAGCCAAGAGATTCCAATATTGCTCCAGATATTGGAACCTATAGTCCTCGTAACGACAAAGAGGAACTCCCTGAATTCCAGGATCCTAGACCAAGTAACTTGACAGAAGAGCGCAATCCCAATACGGAGAGAAGTGACGCCAATTCTTCTGGAAGTATTCCCGAGATTGAGAAAAGGCGTGATGCTGCCCATGATTTAAGCCCTGAGTCCCATCCACCATTTGCTGCTGAACAACAGAATGTCCGAGTTGAAGAGACTGAGTCTTTAGATGAAACTTTGAATGAGAAGGAACCCACTATCCCTAGTATTGATGAAGAAGTGTTAAATTCTAGAAGAGGTTCAGCATTTGAGCTTCGTTCAGGATCTCCAGGTTTTGCTGGTTCTGAGGAAGAACGTACAGATTTTGGTGAGTAAACAATATAGTCTGATAATCTTCTGCTTAACCATTACATGCACTATCTTATTATTCATTGAAAATATTTTGTTTTTTTTTTTATGTTAAGTGCATCCATCACCTCAACTAGCTCTTCAGCCCACTCCTCCCCAACCTCAAATAAGGCCAAGGAAGAGGAAGCAGTTTGATAAGGTCACAGTACTAACTAACAGGTAATAACTTTGCCACTGCTTCCTGTGATTTTTGTCATTTCATTGCCTGTTGCTTACTGATAAAAGAATTTGGACAGGAACATGAGAGAAAGGCTTGAGGATCCTAGTGATACTCTTCGTAAGAGAAAGAAGTTACCTTCATCTAAAGTAAATGTTTGGAGACTGAATAACCAGTTAAAGAAGGATCAAAGTTTTAATGAGCCCTTGTTTACTGGTAATTTTCCAATGATTCTTTATTTTCGACAGTGTACCTTCTTTTGCCCCTGTTTTTTAAGAAAGATGATTGCCTGTGCAGGCGTCTCAGATGTTTTACGCAGTGTCTTTGAAAAGGACTGTGTAGCTTCAAAGCCATATCTTGCTGTTTCTGATGAAACTTTTCCAGAACCTGCATCTGTATCATCCCCTACTCGAGAAGCTGAAACAGAAACTAACCCGGCCTCTCCAATTCCACAGTCTAGGGTTCCTGATTCTACTAATCCAGACAGTACAGTTCAGCAGTCTCCAGCTCAACACACTGAAGATGTCCAAGACTTTGCAACTCCTCGATCCGCGCATGCAGAGTCTGCAGCAACAGAAGCACAATCTCCTCAGACATTTAATAATGATGACATGGGAATTGAACATTTAAGGGATGGTAGTTTCCCTGTGTACATGCCGTCACCACCTCCAAGATCTTCACCTTTTAGAACTGATGACTTCACCGCTCAGCCTGGAACTTGGGAGACAAGATCTTATAGAACTGAGCCTTCAACTTCCACAAATCCAGAGGATATGCCCGAACTAAGAAACTCGGGGCTTTCAGCTGTTCCTGAAATGAATGACGAGGTTTGTTCTCATGTTTTTGCGTGTTTTGTTTTTACCATTCATGGTGCTTTGCTAACGTTGATAGCAATTCCATTTGTCTGTGTCATACAGGAACTTAATTTCCTGGAGGTAGGTAGCAATACCCCGGTAAGATCACCAGCTAGTCAAGATTCTGATGCTTTGACAGGGAGAACAAGGTATAAGGTTTTCAAAAACCATGTAGCTTTCTAGAGCCTACTATTTCTCTACTAACTTGTAACATTTATTGAACATTGCAGAGCCTTGGCTCAGTATCTTCAACAACGTTCTTCAAGTAGTCCCAGTTCAAGCCATTCTTCTGGAGATCTAAGTTTGAGCAAGATCTTAGCAGGAAAGACTAGGAAGCTAGCTGCTCGAATGTTCTTTGAGACACTGGTGAGTGATTCTCAATACAGAATTTTTTCTTTCTTTTTATTGCATTGCATCTAACTGAGACAATTTGTTTTTGGATTACAGGTATTGAAGTCTAGAGGACTTATAGATATGCAACAGGACCAACCCTACGGCGATATTGCCTTGAAGTTAATGCCTGCCCTGTTTTCAAAGGTTCAAATATAAACAAACAATGCTTACTAGATATATTTATATGTATATTATTAACATTGAATCTAGATACGGAAGTAGCCAATTTCAATTTGTTGATCCCTGGTTTGATTACATATTTTGTACAAGTAAAGCTATACTCGAAAAAACATGGGTAAATGTCTAAAATCCATCATTAGTAAAATACTTCGCTTAAGTTAAAACTGACAATGTTGTAAAATAAAGTTTTTGAGATTCTCGTATGAATTTTGGATATCAATAATAGAACGGGTTGTGATGGAGCGACTCATGGATACACTCAAAAAGGCTAGTCGCTCCCAACATTTGTATCATAGAGAAAGTCCATGTATTAATATAACCACTAAACCTGGATGAGGAACTCATGAGCAAAGACAAGCCGGAGGAGAGTCACGTATCATGAAGAGAATGCAAACAACTAGCCCTGATCATACATAGTCATCCACGTATGAATCCTGCCCACAATCAGTATGTTACACATTACTCTGTTTGTGTTTTACAAATTGCTCATGGCCGAGTTCAAAAGTCTACAATGGACTTTGGACCACCCTCGAGTTATAAGAATATTACAACATCGAAAAGAAAATGGATTACCTCAAAAAGTTGTTGAACACGAATATGCATAGATAACCTCATGAATCTATAAATAGCAAAACCTTCTTCGAAATCTAAAGATGACCTACCTGTTCTAAACTTGTTCTTCTTTTGTATATCTTAGTCAGACTGTTGAATCTAGAAAGAAAAATAACAATTATAGGTGGAATCTATCTTAGTCATCATTCTCTAATGGACATGACTATGGCATAAACTTGGTCTTTGGCTAAAGTTCTCATCATGACTTCGAATATCTTCTGGAATCTTGTTCTCCATGGCGGTTTGATTTTGTATCCGGTGGGGTTTATCATTCTGAGACTGAGTGTGGGTCTTGACCTTGATTACCTGAGTCTAATAAGAGTTATGCAGTTAGATATATGGAAAAGAAAGATTGCCAGATGCAACAAAGCTAGACTTGTGCTTTGTCAGTTTTAATATCATGAAATTTATGTGTATACTTTATCCATAAATATGAAAGAATACTCTAGTAAATGAATGCACTAAGATATAAACTTTCAAAACAAAAGTTAGAAGAGAAAGAAGCATCTAACCTTGAACATGTATTTCTTACGAAGTTTCATGGCTGTGCGTATGCATCTTCTCACTCGGATTGCAAGCAGCTTGTCATTAAAAATCTACAAATATCTCAAATCAGTATGATGTTTCGAAACAGTATAAATGCATCACCACTGCAATTAGTTCAGAGGAACGGTAGAATTCAGCAAAGAAACAAATCTCAACATTCAGATGCAGTGAAAAACATTCTACCTTTATCATGTCATCGATAGAGCGAGTTTCTTTCATTATCTTATGCCGATTCATGATTAGAATTGCTGCCACACAAAAGACTGGAAGAGGGTCATCTCCTTTCTCAAAAGATGAAACTACAGAAGAGACATGGGTTCTTTCGTTCCTAGACCATAAGCTTCTTGTCAAGCCACAGAAGTTGTATGAAGCCGCTGACTTCATCCCAGTATCATCCGACAGCAGACCAGTCTTTGGCAATGAACCCCTTTTTGGCAGTAAACCGCTCCTGGACAACAGACTGCTCTTTGATAATGGTCCGCTCTTTGAAGCTGGTACACTATTTGTAGTAGTGCCATTTCCATCATCTAATTTTTGGTCCCCCAACTCAGCTCCAAATTGTCTTGGAAGCTGAACCACCAATAGCTCCAGGCAATCATTCTCCAGAGTTTCAGCGACGGACTCATCAAAATCAGCAGCCCACATCATCTAAAGAAGTAAAAGACCACAAATACATCTGCAAGAGTTTTGAATCTGGTAACAGAGACTGAACAAGAAAGCAAAGAACAGAAGAGTTACGAACCTCCCACATCCTTAAAGCCTCGTTAAAAGATAACTCCCGCCGGAACAGTACTAATAGCATCCGGAAAGCAAAGTGAAGGCTTTCAGCCCCAATACGCAATAGGTGAGAAAATATTTCTTTATCTGTGAGTTGCAATATATGCCACAGTGATTGCAATTGATCCATCACTCCAGTTGGTCCCTCCATCTGAAAATTTGCACGCTACAGTAATAGACACATAGGAAAAGAACATCAAACTACAGCATAGCCTTTGTCACTTCTTGTGGGAAAAAGAAAACATGTGTTACATATCAGTAAGCATTGGAATACCGTTCTTCTTATGAGCATTTCAAAACACCAAAAGGCGTCAGCATTATCTTCAAAAAGAACCACAAAGGGAGACACTAAATCGCTCATTCCTGTCAACAGATTTGCAACCAGACAATTAATATCCTACATTAGTATATACTCACAGAGAATCACTTAATAACACGTTACAAACCAAACTTAAAAGAGATTTGGAACCTTGGCAATAACCAGTTGCAGGATCAACCCAAGCATAGACCGCAAGGATATCTGACATTCTTCCTAGATTTCTTGGATCTTCATAGAACTCAAGGTGGCTATCTGTCCTCACCACATCAACAACTGAAGAACCAAAAAATAAAGATTTCCTGCAAGTTCTTGAAATAAAAGAAATGAGCACAACTGGTACCTATTCGGTGTAATGTCCAAAGCCAATCAGATACCCCATCGTCTGTGCCAGTCCCACCACGAGAAGGAGTCTCCCTTGCTGACGGCATTTCAGGGACATCTGATATTCTCAAACCATCAACTATCTCTGATGTGCAGCCAGAATGAGACAATTGTTCAACAGACTCAGGATGTACAGCTTCAATTTCTGAGTTAATGGAAGCAGTTATGTTGTTATAAGACTCAGGTTCTATAACTAAATCTGCATTCTTATCAATTCGAAAACTGTGCATTCCCTCATCCTCAGATCTTAATTCACTTTGTGTTGAAGCTTCCTCATCTGGAGTAGAAAGCTCTTTCTTGTGTAAACTACTCCTCCCAAACAAATCTGTGACTGGTAGAGAGGGAAAGTCAAAAATACCATCTGCAAAAGGACCAGGGGATGGAAAGCCATATGGACTGGGCGCGGGTACAAAAGGAGAAGTTTCATATGCTATGCTGTCAGGAATTTCTTTTCCACTTACTAGTTCAACTGCCTCACTAGAACTTCCCCTTCTGTGCACATGAGATGTATCAGTATCAGTATTACTCCAATCACCATGTTTTTCAGTATTCTCATTACCATCTGTACAAGCTTCTGTGCTTTCATCTGTAGATTCCTTTACCACCTCGTTTTTGTATGATTTTCGCATATCCATAACTTTAGATCCCACAACATAAGCCAATGAACCAGTTCCCACACTCGAATGCATCGTCTGGCATTGCTTGAGCAGCTCATTGTATCGTTCTCTGCATGAATTATGAAGAGCGCATTAAGCTTTTTCCATTAAACTCTGAGTTTCACTTAGCAGTCCCTGACGATACAAACATCAAAGCAAACAAAGTGTCCAACCTTCGGGCTACCCTGAGTTGCCTACGGGACTCAGAGGTGCTGCTCAATGCATAACAGCCAAGGAGAAATTCCCAAACTTGAGCTCTTATGGATGGGTCAATACCCTTAACAAGGAAAAAGGGGATGCATTAGAATACTGAATTAAGGAATAAAACAACAATGGACTAAACTGAGTGCTAAAATGTTCATCAGCAAAAACAGACATACCCCCAAAATAATTAACTTGAGCGCCTTGTGGAAACCAGAAACCTTTCCATCGGAATCAAAAAAAGTCTGCCACTTTTCTGGCTTAAGCATTTTGCCAATCTGTACATGTAAAACACTTATCACTTTGAATCATCTTCTTACAGTGTAAATTTTAAGAAAAACATGAAATAGCGAGTGCAGGAAAGGATCTTACAGCTATAACAACCTGAATCCCGGATAGTGAAAGACAAGGGTGGCTCAGATCCTGAACCAAAGATGCCACTTTTTGAAAATTTACAACAGCACCACTCCCGCAAGTCCATTTCTTTCCCTCTCCACCAGAAAACATCAGTAATCATAAAAACAAACACACACCAATCCTCCCTCCCCAATTCCAACTTCTACCTTCATAAACCCAATCATCCGTTCTCAAAATCAGCAAAGAAACCTGCAACAAGACAGTAACTTGTCAACATACTACAAACAAGAAACTAAATACAGTCAAGAATTCACATATCAATGGAAGAACACACATTTTCTTCTTCATCTTTCATTGACTAGCAAAAGAGAGATAACCAGTGACCAATGTTCAAATCCTAATAAGAGAAACCGGAACCTAACTATCGAAATGAGAAAACTTGGCGTTATAAACATGAATCGGACGAGACAGATAATTGGATCCTGTTCAAATTAGATATGAATCTCACAAAAGAAGAGCTTCCATATTTTGAGGCACTTGTAATCTCACAAAAGAGATACATTCCTCAGATGCATCACATTAGAATCTTAGATGAGCAATAATGCCATATATAAAATGGCGAGTGGAATGCTCATGCATCAAACCTGTAGCTGTAGATCATCATGGAGGATATTCTTCTCCGGTCGACATTTTCATTCCACGGTTAATCTTTTTTTCTCCGTTGATTTGTTTGCCGTCTCTCTCTGTCTCCTGCCTTTTGTTTTTGTCGTCTCCTTTTTTTTTTCGCCAAAGTTTTTCTTTCTATCTAGGTTGACATTCTATTAGTCAATTACACTTTACCAAGAAATTATACTATTTTCACTCATAACTCAAAAGTGAGTTATTAATAGTTACCAACATAAACTGTTGTTGATTATTGAAATCGATTTTTATTATTTTCTTCAATTTTTATATTATGCTCCATTCTTTAATTTCTTAATTTTTAATATGCCACATGAATTATAAGCAATTTTTGTAATATGGTTAAAGTGCTTATAATTCATGTGGCATATTACAAAAATTGCCATTACAAAATTAAGGGTTTGCTAACAAATATTAATGAGTCATTAAGGGTAAATTAGTCTAACATATTTTAACATAAATTAACTAAAATTACGAATTCAGTTTCATAAAAATATGCCCTAAATATCCTATTTAGATAATATTTTAACCTATACGCAACTAACTTGTACGCATCAACAAATTTTTAAAAATGAACAAAAACATATCCCTAAATTGTCTCTCATCTTCCTCCTTTGGATTCCTATTTTTCATCATCATCAAACGATTCCAGCTAAACAAATATCAATTCAGTTTAACATACAATTCAACTAAGATTTTATTCCTCCTATATCCCTTAATATCCAACTAACCTATACCCGATAAGAATCTAAACCATATTTTTAACCTAAACTAATGACCTCCATATGCATTATAAATATGCTTCAGCACCAAACGAAAAAACCATCAACAAATATCCAACAGTACTTAAGCATTTACTTTTTACCAACAAAATTTCTCAAAAATGAATAGTGCAATGGCTGTCACTTACTCTCTGATGTGAAGCCATTCAAAACCAGCTGGACTGTTCAAGTTAAGATCCTCCACACCTGGAAACATTACACTAAGCAATCTGGCGAAATATTTGCCATGGTCTTAGCTGATCAGATGGTTAGTTTTTTTAAACAACAATATATTTTGCAACAATATCTATAGTTATGATGTAAATCATATTTTTAACTTCTATATTTTCTATTTCTTAAATAACATATAACAGGGAACCAAGATCCATGCTTCTATTAAAAAAGCACTGTGAATAAGTTTGAAAATCAGCTTTTAAAAGGTGAGTGGAGACTGATTGATTAAATAAACATCTTAATGGTAAAACACAAAACTTCAATGAAAAACTATAACAAATTTTTGGCATGTAATCTTCTAATCGTTTTATAAAACTATGAACTAAGCAATTCAGAGAATCATAAACAATTTTGTAAAGCCATAAAAATAAACAGTTATGCAAAGACTCATACTTTGTAAGGCTCCAGTTTAGTTTTCTCACTTATTCAAGCTTCATTAGTCAATCAATGACAGCATCCTTATACATACATGAGTTCGGTTTCACTCCAGTGATATCTCTCGAGGACTGAGGACAATACAAACATCTGTCAGTGCATGTACCAGTCTGTATAGATAGATTATGTTTACGAACCAAAGCCTGAAAATCAAATAACCTATACGCAATCAGTATGGACATAAAAAACAATGTAATGAAATACACTAATAATCTCAGTCCAGACTTTGTGTGATTTGGTCAAATACAAAGAGATTCAAGTTAAGCAAAAAAGGTTTCTACTAAGAATAAACCAAACAGATCTAACTGGAATTAGATCTTCAAACTTCCATCCGGTTGACCTAAAGTTTATGACTCCATATTTTTGAACAACTAATGGAATAGTTAAATGATTGAGGGAGTGAGAAAGAGAGTAAGGTTACTCAATAGACGTTTAGGTCAAGAACTGGAGCATCAAAAAAATCTTCATTCCATCTCTACTCGAGCTATTTCTTTGACCTTAGCTAAGAAGAATACAAAAAAAACAGATTGAAATACTCGAATTAGTTATTTTCAGACAGAAAGATATATGAATTTTGAGAAATCGCGGAATCGACGAAGAAAAAGAAGAAGAAGAAGAAGAAATCGTAACCATCGGTTCGTTCTCTAATAGTTCTCCTTGATTTAGCTGAAGATCCTCATAAACGAAGATGAAGAACCATATTGAAGTCCTCCAATGGTGGTTTTTCAGACAGAATAATTCTTGAATTTTGAGAAATATTCAGATCCAAGAAGACACATCGAAGGTGTCTCTTCCTTTTCACCGACCAAAAAAAAAAAGACAGCTTTTTTTATAAAAACAAATACCTTTATCAGAATATTAGTATATATGGGCTTGGGTGATAACATAAACATATAGAATAAAATTGATGATTTTATGAATATGGGTCTGGACCCAACTCAATGAATAAGCCTATGAAAATGAAAGGAATTGATAAGCTGAAATGGCTGCTTCTTAACGAACCGACCCAAATATATATAGGCGACGATGTAACATGAGTAGCTGCAATTGGCGTACTTGAAGATCCTCTCGAGATAGCTTCTGATTGAAATGGAATGTTTGGTTAATCCACAGAAGCCTGAATAATTATGATGTTTATAAACTTTATATCTTATTAATATTAATAAAACTACGAAATAGACATTTTTCCGCGCTGCACAGCGCGGGTTACTATCTAGTCAATTATATATTCTCACTTTAAATTTTGTATATACTAAAAATCTTTTATATAAAATGTTACAAAAAAAAGAAAAAAAAAAAGAAAGGGGAAATAGGTTCCGTACTCATCAATCTATCATTTGAATTTTGATGTTAGAAAGCGACTAACGTCATAAGTTGACATTACCTACATAAGAATCACAGTGGAAATCTTCTCTTTCGACGAAAACATTTTATATTGACAACTCTTAACTTTATTTTACTGCGATTGAATTTTGTTGTAAAAAAATAATTATTTATTCTTGTGCAACGATTGACGAAAATAACCTTTTTATAGAACAGAATTAGTAAATGGTACACCTGTTATACCGATGATTATACAATATTTGAGCATAAAATTTTTCTTCTTAATTATAACTTTATATGATCTACCCATGTCCATTTTTGTCAATGATGTATTGATTTACCGATGTTCGTTTATACTTACAAAACTAGCTAGTCGCGCTCTAATCACTGCAATATTCATATAACAGTTGCGTATTCCAAATACTAATATAGATTTTTTTTATGGCGGTCCCTCGGTTTTCGACCTTTTACTTGTATTTGGCATAAGTTTAGATTTGAAGCAAAAATCAAGTTATCACCACTTACTCTGTCTGAATTAGCTTAGCGAACGACACCAAACAACAAAACTGTAATGCTTCAGTTAATGGATAAATTAAGATCAAATCAAAGATACTAATTTTTAAAAGATTAAAGTTGAAAAATAAATTATTAAATTTACAATTGTTGTACTGTTCTAAATTATAGGCGAAACAATCTCATTGTTTATAGTTTTCGTAGTTATAACAAAACTACTAAACGGAAGAATATATTTCAGATGCACAACTATTCACTTCGTCGTCTTAGATTCATCGATCTATCTATATACTGTACATTAATTCAAAATAAACAAATTAGTTGTACGTGCCGACACAAACAAAAAACGAGTTATATTATTCAATCCCTACACCAGAAAGTTATTGGGAAAAAAAACTAACCACACCAACGTAATAAAGAAAAGGCTAATCACAAGATAATGAAAAAAATAGTAAGAAATAAAATAAAAAGATTTCTCAGCAAATAGAGGAACAAGCACATTTCTACAAGATATGTACGTATCACATTTGTATATTGTTGCTAGGGAATCTTGAAAGAGAATCCGAATCTTGAAAGGAAAATGGACGGTCAGGATTCATCTTATCTCGACTTTAGGAATCTGTTTAAGGAGAATAACATGTAACGACAAGAGGAAGTGAGATCATTCGTGACGTAATCGCCCATAATTTAATGTATAAAATGCTTTAGGTGCCAGAATATACAATTATACTAAATGCCCCGGCCAACACACTCTTTTTTTCAAGTTCTTAACACCTACTTTTGTTGTTCTCGACGAATCTACCTATTTGATATTTCATGTAAATCTCTTATATTTCTAAACAACGATGAAAAAAAGAAGAAGAAGAAGAAGAAGTTTCTATACAACACTAAACTCGAAAATTCTATCAATTAATCATTATGTGAGTAAGTCAGTGTTTTAAAAATGGTCTCTTTTTAGGTGAATAAGATTACAATAAGGAGAAACACAAGGAAATAACTGAAAGAAGAAGGTGTTTTTAATTATAAAAAAAAGTTTATTAACTGTATACACTTTGAAATAAGTTAATGATTTAGTAATTTATATAAATATTATGGCTGCTTTATAATATATTCAAAGTATAATTTGGTATTGTGCAGTTGTGTATCGTTGATGGAAACAAAAATTTGAACATATCTTAAATAAATAGTTTAGGGATAATGAAGAAAGACTAGAAAAGAAGAAGGGGACTATCTCAAGACAATTTTGTACTCCTATTTGCAGTTATTGGATAATTGTTATTGTGTTTCTATATTATGTATTACAATTTCTTTGAACAATTATTATAATCTTCCTATGAATTGAACGATTATTATATCTCTGCCGACAGACGCTCCTATACTATGGGAGATCCAAAGCAAATTTTAAATTAATTTGTGGTCTATTAATATTAAAAAACTGTTTAAACAAATGGCTTAGCCGCTTAGGTTTAGGATCAGTTTACTTGTACATTATCATTTCTTATATATCATATTTTAAATCGGCAATGTGCAATAAAATAAAATTTTATAAAAAAAGTAAATACAAATAGAATGACATAAGCAGAAAACAAAACAATATTTTTTAGCGAATACAAATACTACTGTCATTAAGCTCACATCAAAGCAAAATAAACTGAGGAAAAGTTATAGCTAATTAATTGAAAACTGAATGAATGACAACAAATTATGAATCAACATTTCTTTTTTTTTGTGATTTTGCAATTTTATCGATTACAATCAAAACACTATAATAGCCTCCGCGTTACTCAACTTTGGTTTCCGTAAACCTACCTCTGAATTCAGATAAAACAGTGCATTAGTATTTTTTAAAAATAATAAAGTAAAAAAAGGAAAGAGAGAAGAGTTATTTCCATATAAAACCATTTAATAAATGGTATAGTTTAATAAGGAAAGTCGGCATGGAAAAGAGGAGAGAGTGACAGCTCTCTGATTGAGGGAATGAAGGAGAGTGGCGTCACACTACGCAATTTTATGTCTTCGATATCAAACACTTGGACACGTGTCATTTTACTCTTCCATCGCAGGTATGATTAAAAATACGATTCTTTAAAGCTTTTGTGTAACGTAGTTCTTGATTTAGTAAAGCTACCTAACATCGAGCTTTCCTTCATCTATGTACTAAGAATCAACTATTTAGTGTTTCAACTTTCAAAACAAAAAAATATATTATTCAATTCTAATTTCTGTATTGTTAACCTTGTTTATCATTTGATAATTGAACTATTTTTTCAGTTACAGTTTTCAAATCACACAACATAAATTTTTTGCAAGAATATTTAGTAGAGAGTCGCCTTTTCGAAATTGATTAAATATCACTTAAACTTTTCTCATTACGTCATCCATGGTGGTGGCCTGGTGGGGTCAATCAGCACGCATCCGTTTTACGGCTTACTCACGCCACAAGCAGAGAATATATAAATAACAATTATAATCGCGTCTTAAAATCGCGATTCCATGAAAGAAATTTTCACCTTCTCTTTCTTAAAAAAAAAAAAAAAACTCAGTCTCTCCACCATTAATGGAACCGTCTCTCTCTAGTGATGTAGCTCCCACGAGCTTAAGAGTAAGCTTGTGGCGCAATTTCCGCTAACGGAACCAAATCGGTTGTACTAACTTTTGTAGAATATAGTTTCAAAATACAAGTTTCCTCTTTTATCTTAAAACTTTTCACTCCCACTATACCACTCAAGTTTCAATATGTTGGATAATTCCAATAGCTTTTCAAAAAAGTTATTTATTAGTCGAGTAGGATTAATAGATATTAGAAATAAATACAAACGTGTTTTAGATAATTCTAGAGAGGTTTTGTGTTTATATATTCCTAGTTGAATTAGGAGTAGCTAATTCATATAAATATGAGTATTTTGTGTGATGTACCATAAGACTTAGAGAAAGAGATTTAGTTTTTCATGAGAGCTTTTCTAAATCTAATAAAGAGTGTTGTTATTTATTCCTAAGTTTTCTTTAATTGGTAACAGAGCTTAAGGAAATCGATCCGTGTTGGAGAATCGATCGCGGAGCTTTGAGACTTGACGAGTTTGATTAGGAGTTGATTGAATCACGAAGATCTTACGGACATACAGCTGACGCCATCACCACACCATGGGAGATGACACGAACATGCAGCCACGCACGAAGGAGACCGGACCTCCATCGATCAGTTGCCCTATGCTCACATCTTCGAACTACACCGTTTGGGCGATGCGAATGAGAGTAACTTTGAAGGTACAAGAAGTGTGGGATATGATTGAACCCGGATCAGTCAATGTCAAGAAAAACAATATAGCTATTGCTCTGTTATTTCTATCTATCCCCGAGAGTCTTATTCTTAAAATAGGAGATCTTGAAACATCAAAAGAAATTTGGGAAGCGTTGAAGACACGCAAAATCGGCGCAGACCGCGTGAAGAAAGCAAGGTTGAAGACACTCATGGTGGATTTTGATCGCTTGAAGATGGGTGATACGGACTCAATAGATGACTTCGCGGGGAAGTTATCAAGTTTCGCTTCAAAGACGGTAGCGGTAGGAGGATCAATGGAAGAATCAAAATTGGTAAAAAATTTTCTTAATTGTCTTCCGAGGGGCAAGTACATTCAAATAACAGCCTCGCTTGAACAAGTATTGAATTTAAAAACCACTCCCTTTGAAGAAATTGTTGGACGATTGAAAGCTTATGAAGAGAGAATCAGAGATGAAGCAAAAGACAATGATCAAAGTAAGCTCCTTTACACCACCGATTCTTACGGTTCTCGTGGTGGGTTCAACAATTTTAGAGGACGAGGTCGAGGGGGACGAGGACGAGGAGTTCGAGGAAGAGGAAGAGGAAGAGGAAGGTTTAATGGCCACAGCTCGGAAAAAGACAATACTGAAAACCCTCTAAAAGATCGGTCAAAAAATGTGTGTTTCCGGTGTGACAAGAAAGGACATTTTGCGAGAGCTTGTCAGCAAAAGAAGAAAGAAAATCAAGAGATAAACCTTACCGAGACTCAAGAAGTCGACACTCCTCTTTACATGCACGAGGTGATGTTTTTGAATGAGGAAAATTTGATTCCAAAGAAATTTGCAACCGAGAAGTGAGAAAGTGATATGTGGTACTTAGACAATGGAGCGAGTAATCACATGACGAGAAATAAATCATATTTTTTGGAGCTAAGTGAGGGGATCACCGGGAAAGTAAGATTTGGAGATGAATCATGCATTGACATCAAGGGAAGAGATTCAATCACATTCCAAGGAAGAAACGGAGAACAAAAACTTCTAACTGAAAGTTATTACATACCGGAGCTCAAGAATAATATTTTGAGTCTTGGACAACCAACTGAGTCCGGTTGTGAGGTAAGAATGAAGAATGATCTCTTGACAATGCATGATGAGAATGGAAGATTACTTGTGAGGGTGACAAGGTCATCAAATCGGTTATACAAAATCCGGATGGGGATCGCAAAACCGACATGTCTAAACACAAAAACCGACGATGCTTCATGGAGATTGCATGCGAGGTTTGGACATATTGGTTTCGCAAAATTAAAAATTATGGCAGAAAAGGAGATAGTGACGGGCATGCCTAAAATCATAGAAGAAAACAAGATTTGTAATTCATGTCTTATCGGGAAACAAACAAGGAAACCGTTTCCTAGTTTTACTAGTTTTCGAGCCGAGAAACCGTTGGAACTAGTTCATGGTGACCTTTGTGGACCAATTACTCCATCGACAATAGCACAAAACCGTTACATATTTGTGTTTATTGACGACTTCTCACGATACATGTGGACTATTCTCTTGAAAGAAAAAGGTGATGCATTCGAAAAATTCAAGAGATTCAAGGCACTCATAGAAAAGGAAAGTGGTTTGAGTATCAAGACCCTCAGAACAGACCGTGGAGGCGAGTTCATGTCAAAAGAATTCCGAGATTTTTGCGAAAATACAGAAATTATTCGACATCTAACCGCTCCGTACACCCCTCAGCAAAACGGAGTTGTAGAACAGAGGAATCAGACGCTAATGGAGATGACGAAAAGCATCATGAATTCCATGAGAGTACCTAACTACTTATGGAGAAAAGCAGTTCGACACTCCACATATTTGATCAATCGAATATCAACTAAAGCATTGGAGAATTTAACGCCATATGAAAGCTTCAAGAACAAGAATCCAAATATTTAACATTTAAGAGTATTTGGTTGTCTTAGTTATGGAAAAGTGGACTCCTCACATCTTAAGAAGCTTGATGATCGGTCAAAAAAGCTTGTACACCTCGGAACCGAGCTGGGTTCTAAGGCGTACCGGTTGTATGATCCAATGACTAGGCGAATGGTAGTTAGCCGAGACGTGGTATTCGACGAGGGAAAGAGTTGGTGATGGGGAGATTCTGATAAAACGGAGGATTATAGACCAGGCATGTTCCAGTTTGAATTGGGTGGAGTTATAGACTATGGAGAAAACATAGCTGATAACGAGGAAGAAGCGGAAGAAACCGATACCACTGAAACAGATGAGGCTGAGATCGACGAAACGGGGGAGAGTGGAACGTTTGTCGATTCTCTGTCCACCTCTAACTCTTCCAACATGTCTGGGACTAACTCCACGAGCTCATCATCTGCTCCACAAATTCAACAACATGTTCTACGAAGATCTACACGCCAAATCTCTCAACCGAAGCATCTTGAAGATTATATCATTCTTTTGGATATTGAGATTGAGCGCTTGATGCTAACAATAAATGGTGAACTGGAGACTTTTGTAGAAGCAAAGGATTCACAAGTATAGTTAGAAGCAATGGAGGATGAGATTTTATCAATCAACAAAAATCACACATGGAAACTTATTGATAAACTGGCGAACATAAAGCCCATTGAACTCAAATGGGTGTTTAAAATTAATAAAAAATCTGATGGCTCTATAAGTAAACACAAAGCTCGGTTGGTGGCAAAGGGATACGTTCAACAACATGATATTGATTATGAAGACGTATTTTTACCAGTAGCAAGGCTAGAGACCATTCGCTTGCTTATAGCTTTAGCGGCTACAAACGGCTGGGAAATTCATCATCTCGACGTCAAGACAGTATTTCTACATGGTGAATTAAAGGAGATCGTTTATGTGGCTCAACCCGAGGGGTTTATTAAAGCTAAAGAAGAAAGCAAAGTGTATCTTCTCTCTAAAGTGCTATATGGATTAAAACAAGTACCAAGGGCATGGAACAATAAACTCAATCAGATTCTAAGGGGTTTAAGGTTTCAAAGATGTTCAAAAGAAAATTCTGTATATCGCAAGAAAGAAGGGGCAGACACTCTCTTAGTCGCCATATATGTCGACGATTTGTTTGTGACGCGATCATCCTCCAAGATTATTAATGACTTCAAGGTTAATATGGCGGGCAAATTTGAGATGTCCGACCTCGGAAAATTAACCTACTATCTCGGGTTAGAGGTAACTCTAGGTAAAAACGGCATCAGCATTCATCAAGAAGGATATGCGAAGAAGATCTTATTGGATACAAGCATGGAATCTTGTAACCTTGCTCATATTCCGATGGATACAAGTCTTAAATTGTCTAAAGCTGAAGATGAACAAGAGATAGACACTACAAGATATCGAAGAACCATCAGTTGCCTAAGATATCTTTTACACTCAAGACCGGACATATCCTATGCTGTGGGAGTTCTAAGCCGTTACATGCACAGTCCAAGAGAGTCTCACGGGGGCAAGCGATCAAACATATCCTTAGATATGTAAAGGGCATGACAAGGTATGGTTTAACGTTTAAATGTGCTTGTACTAAAGAGCTTGTTGGATATAGTGACAGCACCCATAATATCGATCCGGATGATGGAAGAAGTACAACGGGACATGTGTTTTATCTCGGTACGTCACCAATCACATGGTGCTCCCAAAAGCAACCGACTGTTGCACTATCATCTTGTGAAACTGAGTTTATGGCAGCAACAGAGGCAGCTAAACAAGCTATTTGGCTTAAGGATCTATTTGATGAAGTACAAGGCACTGAAGGAAGCAAGGTACTCATGAGGATAGATAACAAGTCAGCCATTGCATTAATAAAAAATCCAGTGTTCCACGGAAGGAGTAAGCACATTCTTGCTAAGTATCACTTCATTAGAGAGTGTGTGGAGAATGAGCAAATAATTATGGAACACATTCCCGGAGTTGAGCAAAAGGCTGACATCTTGACAAAGCCGTTAGCAAGGATCAAGTTCAAGGAGATGCGAAGTCTCATCGGAGTGGAAGAAATTCAAGACCCGGAAATTCATGTTGGAATTAAGGGGAAGAATGTTGGATAATTCAAGTAACTTCTAGAAGAAGTTATCTATTTGTCAAGTAGGATTAATAGATATTAGAGATAAATACAAACATGTTTTAGATAATTCTAAAGAGGTTTTATGTTTATCTATTTCTAATTGAATTAAGAGTAGTTAATTCATATAAATAGGAGTTTTTGGTGTAATGTACCATAAGACTTAAAGAAAGAGATTTAGTTTTTCGTGAGAGCTTTTCTAAATCTAATAAAGAGTGTTCTTTATTCCTAAGTTTCCTTTATTCTACACTCTCTTACAGCTTCAAGTTCCAGGTTCATGTCTTAAACTCAATTTTTGATTCCTTTTATTTCATTTTTTTGTGGGGTAATATGTTTACTTTTGCAACTATCTGAATTGCTCATAAATGTGCTGTTGCTTTCTCGTTTTTAGACCATACAATAACAAATTGTTAGATGTTCTAGGATGTTCAATTCTGGGATTTGGACTAGTTTTATTTTATTTTTCTTTTCCTTGCGGTGAAGTTTGTCCTGTTTCATAATTATAGCTTGTTTAAATTATACTAATTTGGGAACATAAAATATTAAGTGAATTTAATTCTAGTGTTTGTGATTGTTTCCTTGTGTAGGATACTTATGAACATTGAATCAATCTGATCAATATTACATGAAGCCAAACCAATCAGGAAAGATAATCTCTGTTCAAGTCTAATAATCAAGAAAATGGAAAACTCATCTAGAGACAAAGGATTTTGTTTTCCAGATATTCCACCAGAAGAAATGGATGCTTGGGTTAGGAATTTGATCTCTGAAGAAGATATGTTTAGCTCTTCTTCAACTTCAGAGCTTATGAATTTGGAATCTTTTGCTTCATGGTGCAATAATCCTTCCACTACAGATATTTTCTTCACTCAATACGGCTTATCAACCTCTCAATCTACTACACCTTTTGGAGGTTTTAGTGCATTACATGTATCTGACTCGAAAGCTTCCAAGTTTCCAGATCTTACTCCTTCTTTCCATGGTTTAGAGGGCTCTAACGTTGGCGAAAAAAGACCGGTACATGAGATGAGCTCTCTGTTTTATTGCCTATCTGATTCTGAAAAAATAGGTGGTAAACGAAGCAAGGGTAATAATCAGAAGAGATGTTTATCCAACGCAATAGACTCCAGTGTTCCAAGGTCATTGAGTCACTCACTTGACGAGAAGATGCTTAAGGCATTAAGTTTGTTTATGGAGTTCTCTGGAGAGGGAATTCTTGCACAGTTTTGGACTCCTATCAAGAAAGGAGATTAGTTCATGCTTAGTACTTGTGATCAAGCCTACTTGCTTGACTCGAGGCTATCTGGATACCGTGAAGTGTCAAGAAAATTCACCTTCTCTGCTGAAGCAAATCAGTGCTCTTATCCAGGTCTTCCAGGTAGAGTATTCATCTCTGGAGTTCCTGAGTGGACATCAAACGTGATGTATTACAAGACCGCTGAATATTTAAGGATGAAGCATGCACTAGATAATGAAGTTCGTGGTTCTATTGCAATTCCTGTCCTTGAAGAATCTGGTTCATCTTGTTGTGCTGTCTTGGAACTTGTGACATGTAGGGAAAACCCCAACTTTGATGTGGAGATGGACTCTGTTTTCCGTGCTCTGCAGGTTAAGTTGCCTTCTCTCACTCTCTTCGCTTTGTGTTTATGTGTCAGGTCGTGAGATTCATGTTTTTGTCTATTTTTGTCAGGCCGTGAACTTACAAACATCAACTATTCCTCGTCGTCAGGTACATGTGAACCAAAAACAAATACTGATTCTACCTTGTTTTATTTCTGTGTCTCAATCTTAAAGTGCCTTTGTTTTTCAGTACCTTACGAGTAATCAAAAAGAAGTTTTGGCTGAAATATAGGTTGCCTTTAGCTTTAGCTTGGATTCCCTGTAGTTTGCCTTTAGCTTTAGCTTGGATTCCCTGTAGTTACTCCAATGAGTTGGTGAAGGTTTATGGAAAACGTTCAGAGGGAAGTTCACTTCTTTGCATAGAAGAGACATCATGTTACGTGAATGATATGGAAATGGAAGGCTTTGTGAATGCATGTTTAGAGCATTATCTGAGAGAAGGGCAAGGAATTGTTGGCAAAGCACTGATATCAAACAAACCGTCTTTCTCATCCGATGTAAAGACATTTAATATCTGCGAGTACCCTCTTGTTCAGCGCTCGAAAGTTTGGTCTTAATGCTGCAGTTGCTACCAAACTGAGGAGCACATTCACCGATGACTATGATTATATACTTTAGTTTTTCTTACCTGTAAGTATGAAGGGAAGCTCAGAACAACAACTTTTGTTGGACAGTCTCTCTGGCACGATGCAGAGACTATGTCGGACTCTGAGAACTGTTTCAGATGCAGAATCAAATGAAGTTTATAATGGAGAATTGTCAAATATTCCACAGGCTACTACTGTATCCCAAGAAAGCTTGTAGACAACATTTCTGGATACTGACGTCAACTCTTCTACAAGTATCTTCTCCAACATGTCCTCTGATAAAGCCAATGATATACCAGGTTCTCAGGGAACTCTTCAACAGGTATATCATGTATCTAATTCTTTCATTCTCTACATTGGAATTTGATTATGGCTTGAAGATGTTTTGAATTGGGTTAAAACTTTAAAGATAGAAGATTTAGTTTTTCCTACATATTTCCTAGGAAATTAGCGGAGCAAGAAGATCGGAGAAGAAGAAAAACAGTACAGAGAAGAATGTGAGCTTAAATGTTCTCCAACAATACTTCTCTGGGAGCTTAAAGGATGCTGCAAAAAGCCTTGGTGGTGAGAACTAGCTAGTGTCCATTGCTTGTTTCCCTTACAAGCTATTCAATTGCTGACTTGGATGCTTTTCTTTTTCTTTCTTTCTTTCTGCAGTTTGTCCGACTACACTAAAACGGATCTGTAGACAGCACGGAATCATGAGATGGCCATCTCGCAAGATTAACAAAGTGAATAGATCGCTAAGGAAAATACAGACAGTGCTTGACTCTGTCCAAGGTGTACAAGGAGGATTGAAGTTTGACTCGGTAACAGGGGAATTTGTTGCACTTGACCCTTTTATACAAGAATTTGATACTCATCATGAAGATGCATTTGTAAGAAGCCAAGTTGATATGGATGAAGATGTGTCATTAAAGTCTTTGAAAGTTAAATCTCATGATGGTGGCGGGGTTAAGTTGGAGGAGAGTGTTGAAACAAACCAAGCAGGACCAGGTAATAATAAATATATATAAACCGGTTTTGGAGGAGCTGTTAGAATGTGAATAATCTTATAAGCTATTTTCATTGTGTTCAGGATCCTTGATGGAGCCATGGGCTTGGATAAGGAAACAGTCTGGCTTGAATTATAGTGATGATATCGATATAGGAAAAAGGAGTGAAGAGGTAAAGAAGGATAAAGACCTTTGTGTTCGTAGGTGCTTGAGCTCTGTAGCACTTGCAGACGATGAAATGAATACAAGAACCGAGCAAGGTAATAAAATTGTAGAACCAAACCAATCTATATCCAGCAGCATGTCGGATTCATCAAATAGTTCAGGTGCAATTGTGTTGGGAAGTTCCATGGAACAAAATTGGAACCAAATAAGAACTCATAGCAATAGCGGTGAGAGCGGATCAAGTTCAACACTGACAGTAAAAGCAACTTATAGAGACGACACTGTACGTTTCAAGCTTGATCCATATCTTGTTGGGTGTTCTCAGCTCTACAAAGAAGTGGGTAAGCGTTTCAAGCTGCAAGAAGGCGCATTTCAATTGAAATACTTGGATGATGAAGAAGAATGGGTGATGTTGGTCATAGATTCTGATCTCCATGAATGCTTGGAGATATTAAACGGTATGAGAAAACATACAGTGAAGTTTCTGGTCCGTGATTTACCTAGCACCGCAATGGGAAGTTCCGCAAGTAGCAACTGTTACCTCGGAACAGGCTCCTAGCATCAATCTTATTATGCTATATGTACACATAATCTATGTTTGGTCTGACATTAGTTACTCATAGAAAGACACAAAAAATGGGTGCAGTGGAGTTGAAGAATGTATATAAAACATAGAAAGACACAAATTTTGTATTTTGGTTTCAAACAAGTTGTAGGAGTAAATCTTGAATATTTCAGAGACGCAAGGAGATAGAAGCTCAAATCTCATCAAAGAAAGAGGATTCCAATGGAGTCTGTATAACAGATAATAAACTAAATTACATCCGGCCTCTCGATTTTTTTAGAATTACGAATATCCAGCCTAGCTTCTACTAGGGACACAAGGCATAATCCGAGTAGTCTAAGGAACACTAGACTTGGGGCGTCAAATGACATACCACTCATAAAGTCAATATCAAACTCATCATAGCAAACTGATAGTCCCTTGATGGTCCGACTCGATATGCATCAAATTCATCATGAGAACTAGTAAGAAACTCCTAAAACAAAGAAGCTGGGAAACAAAAGATTATTCAAATCATTTTTGGAGAGACCATAAAGGTGAAAAAGAGACTCAGGCAAGAACAATGCCAAATGAAGCAATTTATGCAACTTTGATCTGGCACTTAATGAGACCCGATACTTCCAGCCTCCCCATTTTTCTAGAATTACGAATATCCAGCCTAGCTTCCACTAGAGAAGCCAAGTTAACTTGCGGGTAATGACACAAGGCATAATCAGAGTAGTCGAGGGACACAAGACTTGGGGCATCAAATGACATATGATGCATGATATCAACAACACTCTCACAATCGTAGTGAACTGATAGTTTCTTGATGGTCCTACTCGATATGCAGTATGGGGGTCCATCAAAGTCCTCGTGACATACAACTAAATCCTCGAGCACTGGACAACCAGGAAGAAGCACGTGACACAGATCTTCATAATCGAAAGAGATTGAATCTATGAAGAGACTCTTAAGCGCTGGAAGAGACAGATCTGCAGGAAGCTTCTCAAGAGAGAATTTTGTTTCCAGAGTCAGCTTAACCAGTGTCTTGCTCGTGAAGAACTCATAAGGCAGAAAGAGATCACCATGAGTCTTAAAATTTATGGCCTGTTGCTAAAGCCCAAAGGATTCAAAGCGAGGTTTTAAAAGTAAAGTCCAGCTCCACTACGCCACGCTCTAAGGCGTTACGTATCCAAGGGGCCACATAAGCCATCTCGCTGTCCTCGTCAACGTAATATCTTAGAGAGAATTTCTTGATAGGAGAACCGCATTGCAAAGCGAGTGTTCTATCGACAAAATTCTTGAAGCACTCTCGGATCACATACCACTCATGTTTACGCTCTTCTGGTTGCAGCAAGACAAAATCATCAAAATCGAGATTATGCACCAATGCAAACACATTCCTCCACTTTTTAGATAGAACAGATGTTGAAGCAGCCAGTTTGGTCGGAAGTAAGGACAAGATGTCACCTAGAACCTCTTGAGGGAGCAAGCTGATCGCATCTTTCGAGCCAGTGTCCAACATTATGGTATTCATATAGACAGAACCAATCTCTTCCTTAGAATTGCCTGAAACATGAAGTGAGCTCAGAGTGATTCAACTGTTGGATTAACCAAAAGGCACCAACAAAAGAAATCGGGTATTTACATAACCTAAAGAAAGCGCAAAGATTTGAGCACGAATCTATTGGATGAAGCTGAATTAACTAACGAAGTTACTTCCAGAGAAATAACAAGGTTACAGAACCTAAAGGTTCACACTTTTTCCCGTTTTGAATTAAACTAATGGAAGATTCGAGCTCGAGTAACACCAGAAAGCCTGCTGGTGGCAAAATACAACAGTTTCATCAAAATCAATCTATCAATAATCTAGTAGAAGCTCAAAAGAACAACACTTTGGGCGCTTGTAAGAACAAGAGGAAGCCATGGAGAACAGAGATAAGAGAAAAACACATCCCACAATTGCAATTAAACAGTGATGTTACACAAGGAAGAAAAAAAAACTAAACTAAAAGAGGGTATAGAAACTAAAGCTTAAACCTTTAATTTTTGTGATTGAATTGAAGGCGCTAGCTTTCTCGCGTGCGTTACAAGTTATATGAAATTGAGGATAAAGACGAATCGGTGGAGGACGTCGAACACAAAGTGATGGAGGCGTTTATATAACAAGTCTCCCATTCAAAATTTAGGGTGTGAATTGGATTAGGGATGGAAGAGTTTGGGTTTTTAAGAGTTAGGTCTTTGATACCAAACAAAAAAAAGAGTTGGGTATTTTCCTAGAGTCATATGTTTAACCGGACTACAATCACACCAGCAACAACTGATTCCAATAATTATTAAACCCGGTTTAGATATATTTATCGGTTCAGGCAGAAACGACGTCGTTTTATCCGCCGCCGTCAAGCAATTTCTTCGGTCATTATTTACCTCTTAGCTCCGACTTCTTCGGTTGTTTCTTATTGAACACACAAACAAACAAGAAAACGCAAAACGAATCCTTTATCTTCAAGGATCGAATTAGGGTTTCGTCAAGGTATTACATATTTTTATGCCCTTGTCGTCTTCTGAATCGCTTCTCCTTCGAGTTGTTAATTGTTCTTCCTTAGGTTTCTGATTCGGGTAGTTTAAATTTCCAGGCTTTAGATTTCTAGCGATCTTATCTTCGCGTATTGCTTCGATTATATCATTCAATCGATAAATTCAGTTCCTCGTCTTTCCCAATTCTGGATTGACTTAGCGTCTTTGCTACTACTTAAACTTTGAACATACCTAAAAGAACGATCTTTTCTTATTGGAATTTGTCTTTGAATGTTGTTGAAGATCCTGGAGTTGCTATATGTTTTGGAAGAAGCAATTGAGATAAAAGATGAGCTCTACGCAGGCAAATCTATTCAGGCCATCCTTGTTCTCTGCAAGGACAACACAAACAAAACATGTCTCCAGTAATATACCTTTCAGTCCCACATTACGCTTTAACCATCGGCCACTCCCCAAATTAACTCTTCGGGCATCTGCAACATCGGTGACTACTCAGTTTTCGCCTCTACAGAACCATCGATGTCGAAATCAGAGGCAAGGCCCTGTTTTGTGCTTACTTGGTGGGAAGGGTAAATCTAATGGTAGTGATGAGGTTAGATACTCCTTCTTCATTCCACAGATGTTTTTGCTTATTAAATCATAGGATTCTGAGATTTAATCTTTAGAAGTTGCAAATTGATCTTTTGTGTGTCTGTGCGTGTAAGAAGTTGGTACAGAATTGAGTCATGTTTCTGATGATAAGAGGTGTTGATATGATTCTTTTGTGTTGTGTACTTGATGAGAAGGATAAATCTGATAGTCGTGATGATGAGAACATATGCATTCTATGGATTTTTTACCCTTAGATTTGAATCATAAATCATGCAAAAGTTGTAAGAAGTTAAGGCACATGACTAAGTTATGTTTACTGCTTCAGATATTAATATGCTCAGTGATGATGTTTTATCTTCAGATATCATCACCATGGAAATCAATTGAGAAAGCTATGGGGAAGAAGTCGGTTGAAGATCTGTTGCGTGAGCAGATTCAAAAGAAAGATTATTACGACACTAACAGTGGAAACACTCCTCCACGAGGAGGAGGAAGAGGAGGAGGAGGCGGTAGAAATGGTGGAAATAATGGGTCTGAAGGCTCATCAGGAGAAGGCGGTGGTCTTGCTGGTATTGCGGATGAAACTCTGCAAGTGGTGCTAGCAACCATAGGCTTCATCTTTCTGGTAATGAACACATCACAAGCCCACACAAGTTATCTTTCAATCATTTTGTCTTTAGCTTTGATCATTGTTTATTTTCTCAGTACATCTACATCATCAACGGGGAGGAGTTGTTCCGTCTTGCCAGAGATTACATTAGGTACCTTATTGGACGACCCAAGAGTGTTAGGCTGACCCGAGTTATGGAAGGTTGGAGTAGATTCTTCGAGAGCATGTCAAGGCAAAGAGTGTATAACGAGTACTGGTTAAAGATCAAGCGGTCATCGATACGCCTACCTGATTTGATAGCCCCGACAAATACTGATGCATCTTGAGGTTTTATGTTGATTCAAATGAAGATGATGATTAGTTTTTTTCTTTTCTTTTCTTTTGTTGGCTGTTTAAGTACTTTCTCTTATACCCTGAACCACATTGCTTTAGTCACTTTCTCCAGTGTTATAGTATAACAATTGGGTTGGTAGGAAAAATCAATGCTTTGACAAGTATGACTCTTAATGATTATTAAGAAAACATCAAAGCAGTTGTTAATATCTTATCGTGTTTGAATAAAAAATCTGTGAGGCTTGTTTAATAGCTTCGAAATTCAATTCTTTACCAGCTTCGGTATTCAAAGCTGTCAAGGACTTTTATAGTCTGTACAGTTTTTCTTTTTTCCACTCACACTTCGCTTTTAATTATTATTTAATAGTACATAACAAAAAAAAATTTGTAGTTTCTAATTGATAAAAGTCACGTAATCATGACTCTGAATCTGAGTGTGGTTGGTAGTTTTAGAGTAATTATGACTAGAGAATAATTGGGATGAAAGGAAAAAAACAAAAATGAAAGTTTTAAAATTTTTAGAGTAAAAGTTAAGGAAAAAATAAATAAAAAGAAAATTCAGTTGAAAGTTTTTTTTTTTCTTGATTGGATCAGGGTTTTACTCTGACTATGCTTTTCAATCACACCTTTTGTTTTTCTTACATCCACTTTTAATTTTTTTTCTCACTTTTCACTACTGTTGTTCTTATTTTTTATATTCAAATATTATTAGCAAAATAAAATGATAGAAACGTTTTGACAAAAACTTTAGGAGTTAGTTATAAACATATATTTTTATGACTGTTTACAATACTAAAACATACTATGGTATATATTATTATTTTTAATATGTTTGCAACAAGCCAACTAGTACAATATCTTTTTCAAATTAAATTTTAAATTATTAACTAATTTTATTGTTAAAATCATGACTTATATATAAGTAGGTATAATGAGTGAGGCTAAATTCAATCATTAAATCAATAAACAAATTTACAAAACAAATTATATATTATCGCATTATTTAAGCTTTATTAATTAATATTTGTACGAATTTCGCTATTATATCATTGCCAACTTTAGCATACTGTATCCAGATTTCAACTCAATTATGAAGCGTGGTAATGTCACTCATGACAAATACATCTAAGTAGGGAAAGGAAGAGATGTTGGTCTGATGTTGTCTGCAATTTCTCATAGCTCCATTGGAGAGGATGAAGATGATGACGATAACCAATTATTATCGGATGATGAGAGTACGAGATTCCCCAGAAGGTCTACTGCACTGGATATTCTTTCATATAACTTTCGTAAGCTTTTCAAAACAGTAGTGATGAAGCAGATCAATGAGGAAGAGGCAAGGAATTGTTTGGTGATGAAAGGTACTTTCGTAAGCTTTAGTACTTCAAACCAATACCATTAACAAATCATATTTCCTTAGTGATTCTGGTGGTTACACCTTTCTGTTCTGGTTAACGGTAGGTCTAGAAGATAAGTATTTAGGAAAGGCAGAACTCAATTCATTGTTGAAAGTTGATGTAGATCCTATCCGAGACCAATTGGACCATGAACTCTGCTGGGTATATGTAATATGTGATTTGATAAGTTCGGTTAGGTATTTACTTGGATTAGATAAGGAGTTTGACAAAAACTTTAGGAGTTAGTTATAAACATATATTTTCATGACTATGTTTACAATACTAAAACATACTATGGTATATATTATTATTTTTAATATGTTTGCACCTAGCCAACTAGTACAATATATTTTTCAGATTAAATTTTAAATTATTAACTAATTTTATTGTTATAATCATGACTTATGTATAAGTAGGTATAATTAGTGAGGCTAAATTCAATCATTAAATCAATAAACAAATTTGTGGAACAAATGATATATTATCGCATTTAAGCTTTATTAATTAATATTTGTACGAATTTCGTTATTATGTCATTGCCATAAGTTTTTAAATTGAAAGTCTTTACTCCGAAAAGTTTGTTGATGTTCGAAATTGAACCTCCTGATGCTATGAAACTTGTAGCGCCCATATATTGATACCAGAGTGACAAGATAACTGACTATTTTTTTCGGCTAACTCGATGGCATAATGGCATGTTAATATGAATCATATATTATTCTCTAGTGTAAGTAAGAGTAACTTTAAACACAGTAACAGCATGCGTACCTTAGTAACTTCCTCATAAACTCGAGCTTTATGGAGGCTTCCCTAATTGTGAGTACAACGTTATCAGCTGATACTATATCATACATATTTTATTATTTTCTTTGATCTTTTTTGGTTAATACAATGATGAAAAATTTATACTAAATAAAAACATTTGTTTGTCCTAACTAAAATATATTAAACAAATTTACTATTGAATCCTGATATACTTTTAAGAGTAACAAAATTAGGTTACTTTCTAAAGAATTAACTCAACCAAAAGTATCATATAATAAAATCTCAAAATAAATCACCACAACTAATGATATATATAGTGCACATAAAATTATTCAAAAACGTATGGGGCAATATATAACAGTCATATAAAAAACTAATAAAATCAGTCACCACAATCTACATAATTAATACTCCATACTCCAACGATAAGCAAGAAAAAACAAACTGGTCAAAGACTAAAAGTAAAATATAGTTAATAATAATAATGAAGGATATTTTAACCAAAAAATTAAAAGCAATTAAATATAAAACAATAAATCAAAAAGTTGAGTAAGAGAATGTACATGATACAATATTAGCATACAATATTAGCAAGAAACATGAGTTTTAAACTTTTTCCAAAACAGAATTGGTCGGAATGCTTAGTGAGATGGCCTTGTGGCAATCCATCGATCCATCAAACCTCCATTTTTAATGTCGGGTGCGTAGTGTAGAGGTGTGATGCAATCACGGATAATTTTACTTATAGTTCTTACCATTGTTGTATATGGAGTGCTACCTATATCATATATGCGGTTATTTCTCTCTCTCCATAAATGATATATTGAAACCAATGCATTAGAAACTCCAAAAAAAATGGATAATACCGAATACAACAATATTTCATTAAACTTCATTTATACAACAATATTTCTAGCACAAGAACACCACACACATAAATTCAAATTATATTTTTAAAATTGAAGATCTCAACCTAAATTTTTTAACAAGATTAGATGTAGAAGTACTAATCAGAGCTCTAGGAAGTTCTAAAAATCAGTTTTAAAGGGGCAAACAACATCAAGACTTTACTTTGCGACTATAAATTTCATCATGATTGTATTTCAAATTGGTTAAACTACAAAATAAGTTATCCTTATTGTAGAAAAGAATTATTTTAATATTAATAACAAATTTGGAATAATAATAGTAATGGTTTTTAAAGAAATTACTTAGAATTTTTAAATAATGTGCAAATTCAAATACCAAACTTAGTGACAAATGTTTAATATTATTTAAGTATTTATAAAAATTTTAATTATTTATAGAATAGTTAGATTATACAAAAACAAAATTTATAAATAAAAAAATAGAATAATCATTTAAAGAATACTGAACCAATAGATATATAAAAAAACATTAATCTATATTACATTCGCACATAATAAGAGGTAAACAAAATATACATTACATTTTTATATCAAATGTATATAAAATTTGTGCACCGCGTAGAACTTTTCTAGTTAAATTATAAACTACAAGAAATTTATGGAATGTAATATAGTAAAGGCTTTATATTTGAGCCCAATATAAGCCCATTCCAATATATTTTAGTCTGAAACATAACTCACGTGCACCTATCACGTGATGTTCTTCTTCTTCCTTTTCTATCATTTTCCACATCGATTAGGGTTTTGTTTATCATACGAGATTCAAATGGCGCTAAGAGGAGTATGGCAGCTTCAGAAACTGGTAGTGAGCTACTGTAATTGGGGAGGTAGCAGTAGAGGCATAAGGTAACTAATTCCTCTAAATTTACCTAAATTTTGTAGTCTATATTCCCTTTATATTCATCCGATTGGTTTATCATCTGTCTATCTGCGACAATTACTTGTCCTGTATTGGCTTGAAATTTATGAACCAGGAGTCTGGAAATTGAAATCTTTTACGCGAAATTATGGACCATTCGCTCTCTTTGATGTTTTCTGTAGTTTCCAATGTTCGATTTGTGTATTTGGTGCAAGTAGTAAATTGTTACCATTTGTTAGTTAGGTACTGCGCATTTTCCTCTGTAAAATTGTCTTGTTATACAGAGCCTTTATGGAATCAGAATTGCCTGCACTGAAAGAGAAAAATCCGCAGCTGGAAGTGATAACGGAGCTTTCACGGGGACAACATCCTTATTTGAAGGGCATTTACAGTATGAATCCTTTTTACCTCTTATCATTACAGGCTATGCAATGGTTTGTTGATATTGGCATACAATTTGATAGGGAATAGAAATGAAAGGGTAGTGTGTGTGAAGAACATGGATCCTGAACAAGTGCTTTTGAATGCGACAAGGTTGAGGAACTCGCTCGGAAGGAAAGTCGTGAAACTTAGGACCAGACATGTCACCAAACACCCCAGTGTTCAAGGCACCTGGACTACCGCTGTCAAATTCTGAGACTTTTCTTCTTCTACCTGTTGAATCGAAATGTTGCAAGTGTCATGATTGATGGTATATCTGTATTGCAATCCCAAGTTGTTTCTACTGTGACTACTTGGACAAAGATTTTGGCTTCAAATGTTTTGCAGATTATATGCAAAGTTTGAATTTTGTCTTGCCCTTCCGCTGAATCTATTAATAAGATTGCACAAGGGTTTAATTCATTGTTTTTGCTGAAACATAAGTTGTACTTCGTATTAACCATTACACACAGAATTGTGAGAGAACCTTCAAACTTTTTCTTTCTTTGTTATTTGTCACAAGTACCAGAAATCAGACAAGGCCCCTGTAAATATCCATCCTAATTACTGTTATCACATATACAATTTAACATGTAAAAGAGAAGAAATTTGAGAAGCTTCTTCTTGATTTTGGTAAATTAGGTTTTAGCTGATGTTTTCTGGTGTTGGAGATGATGAAACAGACTTGTCTATATCACCAAGGGTACTTGAGGACGAGTGTGACTTGAGATACGACAATGCCACTTCAAGCATCACTTCCACTTCTTTCTTGTACTGTGTTAAGTGTCAAAAACAAATGAATCAGAGAAACCTTATACGGCTGACTTTTTTAGTTTATCGATTACAATAAGGACACCAAACTAACCTCACCGATTGCCCCTGCTTTGATCTTTGATTGCATCAAACACCATTTCTTAAAATGTACACCTATTGATGAAGCCAATGTGCATTGCACGTTTTATTCAACTACACACTTTTCCTGATAAGTCGAAATCATTAATAGTTTTGAGGATTACTTACCAACTCTTATATCTATAACAGATGAAGTCTCGTCTTTAACTTCCAAGTGCCATCGACAGTGGACCTGATGAAAAACTTGAATGATGGGTTGCAAAAAAGAATGATGAATAACGAACAAGATTTTACTCATTCTAACATACCTCAAAGTAAGAACCAAAAGGAACATCATGTGGCTGTTGCACAGTTTCAAAAACCTGAAAGAAGAGAATACAAGTATCATCAGATGGGATTTATTCTTTCATTTTGCCTCTAGAGCCTAAACAACATTAACAACTACTATATACCACAGGAAAAGATTTTGAATGAATCATTCATACCAGCATTTTCTTATCTGGTGATAGAACAACGTGCTGCCATTCCGTCACAGCAGTATCTGGTGGACACATAGGACTATTACAAATGGATCTGAACTTAATCTCTCTAACTTGACCATCATATTCTTCAGCAGTATGCCATGGCTCAATCTGAAAGATCATATAAAGACAATAATGAGAAGTCGAGTCTAAAGCATGTATGAAGACTAATGATCTAGATAGTAATGCCAAACTTACATTAAGATTTTTATCCTTCCGTGCAGATCTGTACTCATTAGTATAAGTGGAATCATCAGCCAACAAGACGTTCAGGAATTGCTCAGGTGTGCTGGCAAAAACATCCTGCATACAAGAGAAAGATGCAAACATTTCATGATAACATCTTTGAACAACTATAGCACTCACAAGAAAAAGCGAATGTTTACATTGTAGATGCCGACAAGAACTTCTTCCTTGATGAAGGCCTGAGACTTAACAGGTACAGCTGCAGTCTCTTCAGGAGCTTTTACTTGTACTTTACCACCTCCTCTCACAGAGCTACTATGAGCACGTAAGGCAGATTCTGCTCTCTCCTATAAGGTAAGAAGCCACCAAAAGTTGAAACGTTTGAAATTCTCAAAACAAATTTAACTGCCTTATATATCAGCCAACTAAATATCGGAAAAACACATGGTAGAAGTATGTATATAGTATCAAAAGGAATTAAAAATGGGGAGAGACCTTCTTTTCAACTTCTAACATTGCATGATAATTATTTACTGCACGCTGCAATGCTTTTAGTGTATGGTTCCTGTTCCAAAACGACGCAAATTTATACCTCACTCTACCTGAAATAAAGAAGGAATTCCACAGGACATAAACATAACAAAGAACCAGTACAGATGAAACTTTGGTCCTACAGACAAAAGACGCCAGGAATCAAATGGGAAAACATTCTTGCTGGCTTGTGCCGATAAAGTAGGAACTATCAAACAGGTGTTTGCTGAAGATAAAGAAAGGCATGAAGGTTGTATAATCACAAATATCCAATGAAAAACATAATTACTAACCATCAGGAGTCCCAAGAGGGGGAACACCATGTCCACCAGCGCCCATCCGTAATATGATTGTTATAGCTGGGTTTATCAATGCATGCTGACTTCTACGAATCTACAATAAATAATAAAAATTTATGTACGATTAGTCACTTATCAGTTAAATCAACAGAAATTCGACTGGTCAAGAAAAGAGAACTACCTCATCTATATCTCCCAGAGGTACAACAACCTGCAAAATGTGAGGAGGAAAATTTTAGAGTTGGTTCAAAGAACTCAGAATGTCGTTACTTATAGAAGCACTGACCTTCATTTGCTTAGAGAAAACATTGGAGTGAAAACATATGTGCCACGCAGAAACATATATTCGACCATGATACAGGAATGACCTCTCCAGGGCACATGAATAACTGTGCTCAACAACCTAAGGAAATTTTAACATACTTAGTGAGAGAACTGAACATGAAAAGGAAATCCCATCACAGGCACACAACTTTTGAACTCTCATATGAGATTAGTACAATGATACATTTAGTACTGGTTATGTTACCTCATCGGGAAGGAGATCAAATATCGTCTGCAGAGGCCCTGCCTTTTGATGTACAATTGTTGGGCCTTGCTGATCCAATGTGACCCTTCTTCTACAGGCTCCAGCATATCCAGTTACAGCCCTACCAATCAAAACCATTTTGTACAAAACTTTTAACCACAAAGGCTACTTGTTGTCAAGTAATATACTCAGAGGTGCGGTTCCATTGAAAATGACAAAAAACAGCCAAATGCATCATGGTTAGGTGGAAGAACGAACTTTACATTTTTGCTTTCATCAGCAGAGAAACAGTTATAGATGTTCTAAAAGTTATCCCGCTCATACAAATAGATGAAACTTGAGTCTAGCAATTGTCATTGACCAAGACAATTAAGTACCCTCTTATCTTATCAAAATAAACCAAGCTGATAGAAAGATTGAAGTAGAACTGGCTGATTACCTAGGAGCATTCACAGGTAGTTTGATCGCATTAATGTTAAGACAAACCTGACAAACAACAATGGATTAGCTTCTAAAAAGAACAAAAAGATTAAACTAAAACCCATGAAGAGAAAAATATGCAAATGGAAGCAAGGAAAAAAACACACCTGCCCAGATGGGCTATCTAATGAGTGCCACACTGGACCCGTCTGGCCTTCACGTTCAACATTAATAGTTACTGAGCCCAGGACAGTACTTTTCCAAATGATATCCCAGTCATGAATTGTTACATTGATCTGCCATAACATATGTGGTAAATATTAGAAAAGGTATTTGGTAAACATAACAGGTACATGTTTTTAAGTGAAAAAAGTTTCCCACATCATCCCACTGAGTACTATAGCATATTAAAGCAGTAACTGATGATAACCTTAACAGGAAGCTCATCTGTAGGAAAATTAAACTCTTCACCCCACATTGGATTCCTCGAGCCAGGGACCATAGAACTGTAACAACCACAGAGCTACATTAGAAAATCAAATGTGTAAACACTCAACAACCAAACCACCAATATAAGTTTTCCCTTTTTGGATGGATAGAGGTTGTTGGGGAGAAGCATAAGGACAGCGTAAAAGATCAGGAAAGAAAATGACATCAAAAAAGTTGCTCACATCCTCCTTTAAAAAGTTATAACACTAATTGAAAAAGATTAATAACAACCTGAATCGCTTTTCTGATCCACAATTAACAATAGCATAAGGATCTGATGTTCCATTTAAGTTTGCACCAATGAGATTCTTAGCAGCCAGCAGTTCCACCTGGAAAAGGACCACGAGATCCCCACATTGATGCAATCTTAGTATCCTATCTATGCAGATGAATCAGTCTCAAGTCTCAACACTCAAAACATTCAAGCTTTTACCTTGATTATATAAGCAGCATTTGTTTGAGTATCTCCTCTCAACTGTCCTATCTACAAAAATAAGTGCAGAAACTGCAAGTCAACAAAATTGGGAAATTACTCAACGAACAACACACACAGAAATTTGAAAAAAAAAAACTCCCAATTAGAAAGGGGAAAACCAAAATTCATTAAGCACCCACGAGATTTCTCCGGCTGAACATACTGAAAAAGTCCTCAATTAATTAAGAGAAACGAAGAAGAAATTAAAAACCTTGTCTTTGTCAAACATGGCGTCACCGGAATCAGGATTCTGCATGAGACGCGACCGATCAAATCCAATACCACCGGAATCGTCATCTCCGCCACCTCTGTAAGCAAATAGCCAATAAGAAGCAATAACAAAAACCGAAGCCACCACTGCAACCTCAATCTCCCACGACGACGGTACTAGAAATTCAACCGCTGACTGAACCATCTCCTCGATCAACGGAGTAAAAAAAATGAAATTCCCGACACAAAAAAAAGCGCGATCAATGAAGGTCTAAGGATTTATTCTCCAGCGGATCACACGACAGAGAATCAACATTTTCTGGAGAGAATAAACTTCGCCTTGTTGAGAAGAAGAAGAAGTGAGTCAAAAAAGGACAATCGCAGAGCATTTTAGGATTTTAGAAAGAAGAAACTGAGAAATTAGTTGTGGAACTTGAATTTACGAAAATACCCTTAAACTGTAGACAGTTACTCGAGGACAGTGAGATCAATTCGAGGGTAGTTATAGAAACAAAAAAAATTAGAATGTAAATCGCAGTAACCATAGAACCGTCGCATGAAGACTTTTAAACTGAAAAAATATACAGTCTGTCCAATGTATATGTTATAAACTTATAAAATAATAAACTAAATTTTCTTCCTGCCTTTTTTTTTTATCTTCGTCTGAAAGTTTCTATCTTAAATAAAAAAGGGCTATGAAGTTAACTTATAAGAAAAAAAAAGAAAAAAAGTTAACTTATAAGAAAAAAATATTAGTTGAGAACTACTTGTATTGTATGTCGAAATGAAAGTGTCAAACTATATAATATCATATTATTATCTATGAAGCTTAAACATTAGTCATTAGCAAAATGGAACCTAATCAAGCTGAACCAAACCAAGCTACCTAACTAATTGGGTTAATTGGAAAAAATAATGAATCGAACTTGATATGAAATGAAATGTCCACCATAACTATTTTATTAGTCTTTGCTTTTAAATCCCATCTAAGCCTGTCAATCGAACTGGTGGTCTAACTCACTAAAATGTGGTTTAAAACTTTAGTTTCTTGCTTTTCTATTTATTCAATTATTTTTTTAGTGTTTTACTTAAAAGAAAGTAGGAAAATTGGATAAAAATATTAGACATAAGAAGAAAGTGTAACATATATGTTGTACTTGGAAATTTTAATTAAAAAAAAAACTATTTGATAGAAACATATATTTTTGTATATACAATTATCAATAAAAAAAGTTTGATGAAGGACACAAAAGATTTGATTTCTAAAACCTAGTAAACCGGGATGAATAATAAGATAAATCAGTTAATTAATCGGTCCGGTTTTGAAACAAGTGGGAGAATAGGCGAATAAAGAGAGAACACGTGGAAAAGAAAGGAGACAGATAGAGAGGGAAGGACCCCGTTTAGGTTTTTTGATTCAAGTATAAATAGATTTTGATCAGTAGTCGTTTTTTAAGTGCCTTTACATTTTCTCTTTTCTCCTTCTTCTTCGACTCTTACTCTCTTCTCGCCGCAACCTCACTCACTCTTTCTCTCTGGTAATCTCATCATCTTTCTGTCTCTATCTTCTCTTTTGTATTTTTAAACTTTCATTCTTTATTAATTTAATCATTATCTTAGCTTAGTTGTTTGCAAATGTATGTTCTACTTTTACTTTTCTACTTGTTATTTTTTCTGTCTTGTTGCTGCCGTATGAGCTCGAGCTCTCTGTTCTTGGTCGTGAGTTAGGTTCATTTCTTTAATGTTTATTCAGCCTCTTTGAGCTTAATTGTTCTGAATTGAAGTTAGTGTTAACCTGGTTGCTCAAAAGTTTCAATCTTTGTAGTTTGCTAGTGATAGACTCAGCTTCAAATCCGAACAAAAGGAATACTTAGATTGTGATTATCCTGAGACTACTTCTTAGATTGTGGTTGCCCTTGAGATTTTCTATGCTTGGTCGCAAATGCGAAAGGTACTTAGTGATGAGATTCAAGGAGCTAAGATTTGATCTTGCTTGTGTATTTCTACTTTCAATCTGAATGTTATATGCATTAGCTCTAAGCTATGTACTTACGGTCTTTCATCTCCAGGATCTTCATTGGGGAGCATCACCGGGAGCTTAACTTATAGGTTACAATGTGAGATAAAAGTATGTGTTGTCCGTTGTAATGACTGTGGCTGAACCACATATGGAGCTCAACCAAGAAAGTATACAATTCAATGCTGAAAAATTACCTCCAAAAGAGGAACAGAGTCCTGGAGGAGAAGTTGAAGATTATGGTCTTACCAGTACTAATACAAGTGAGGAAACTGTGACTTCAGTTTCTGGTGGTGAGGAATTGGATGTTGACATAGTTGAATCTGATGACAACAGCACACCCTCCACGGATGAGGACCCAAACGCTACTGAGTACTCAAGCTCGTTTTCTGACACTGCATCTGAGAGTGATGAAATGTCTAATGGACTAACCGGAGAAGCTGAGGTTGAATCTCATTATTGGGATGAAACCGACCTGGGACCTGCTTATGATTCTTTTAGTAGCATTTTTCATTTTAGGTGTGTTTTCTGCCTAAATCCTTCTTTGGTTGCTTCTTTTCTATTGTTCTTGATGCTTAATTAGTTTTGTCTTCCGTGTGTCTTTCTAGGAAGAAAAGGCTAACTAATCACTGGAGGAGATTTATCAGGCCACTGATGTGGCGATCCAAGTGGGTTGAGTTAAGGATTAGAGAGTTAGAGTCTAGGGCACTAGAATATCCGAAAGAGCTTGAATCATATGATCGAGAAAAGCTTGAAGCTAACATCGATCCATCTGTGTTGGAAACTTGTGGCGAGGGGATGAAGTCATTACCTTTTTCTAATCCGTGTTACAAAAGAAGAGCAGCAAAGAGGAGAAGAAAGCGAAAAAAGATCGAGAGTACAGATGATATAACTTCATATATGGCATGTCACAACCTCTTTTCTTATATCGGTAAGTGACTATAATATACTCCAACTGTATTAATGTCTTGCTTTGAGCATGTCCTGCATATATTGTTGTGGTATTTGTTGCAGAGACCAAGAGATTGAGCTCAGATGGGATGACATTGGCCGATGACTTTGGTGGTATGTTCACTAAAACTGCAATGATTTCTCATTTTTCCAGATTGTTATTGTTTTGGTTTATTGATCTGTTGTTTCATGGGCAGCTGCGAAAGATCTGTGGATTGATTCAAAGAACCGGGTTGACTTGGATGATGATGACTCACTTTTTGATCACCGAGAAGGAGATAATGTCTTAGAAGAGGTTCTCTGGAAAATCGAGCTGGTACATTCTCAAGTTCATAGATTGAAAACCCAAGTTGAAGTTGTGATGTCCAAGAACGCAGCAAGATTCTCTTCCTCAGAGAATCTGAGCCTTCTTGCTGCAAGTTCTGCACCTAGCCCAACGGTTTCTGCTGGAGGAAACGGAGGAGATGTGATCTCCATTGGAGCAATTTACAACTCTTCACAGCATATGCCAGACTATGTTCTTGGTGATTTAGTTTTCTCATCAGAAGGAGTGATTTCGAGCTACGGAGATGGGTTTCATATTCCAGATATAATTGAAAGTACTGTTGGTCTTTTAGCCGATGCAGATGTTACATTACATCATCCCCAAATTGGTGATTCATGTGAAGATGTAAGTTTCCTTTTGCTTTGGCTATGTTTCAGACATTTCTTCAATGTTGTCTGATTCAACTAATTGCAGATTTTGGATAATATCTTCATTCGAAATGGAGTGGCTGAAGAAATGAATGCTGACGTGATGGAAACTAGTTGCCATGAAGAAGCTGAGAAAGCAGAGGAAGGAGAAGGAACCAGTGTGCCGCCATTGCAACAAACTCAAGAAACAGAACAAGATCACCTAGAAGAGAAATCTTTGGTACTACAAAGCCGTGAAGATTCAGTTCTTAGATCATGTTTAGCTTCTGAGATGCTTGTTGTTCCTAGGAACAAAAGGACAAGAGGTGGAGAACGTAAAGCGAGTTCTTGGTGCAAGAAACATCTCAGCGATCCTGAAAGCCAGTGATTGATGAAAAAAACTTAGTAAGCTTTTGATGAACAGAGAGACTTTGCATATCTCAGTCTCCTCTAATCCATCAGAGAGATTCTGCTTGCTTGCTTGCTTTCATAGAGCTCAATGCACACAAGGAAACACCTCTTTGAATCTCCCTTAGAGTCGCATCGACTATTTCTACTGCAGTTTCCTCTTTCTGAACATTCCTTTTAGTTTTGTTTTCTTTCAGCAGAACATGTAACTTTGTTTTTTTCATAACATTTTCTTCTTTAGCTTCTTTTCTGTTTGATGATGTTGATGAAAAGTTAGAGAGAAGGCACAAACTGTGTATAATGAAGCTTTAGATTGTACTTCTATTACAGATTATAAAAACCAGTCTGGTTCGAAGAACATATGAAGGTTTATGCTTCCTGGAATTCTCTTATATGTGAAATATATGATGAGGATTGTCTTCTCGGTGTCACTCTCCATAGTGGAAGTACAACTTAACCAGCGATGAAGATTCAACCGACAATAAAAGAACAAAGAGATAAAATAAATAAATAAAACCTCATCTCTTTGATGAATATGGAGCACATATCTACTATTTAAAACTCGGAGTTTGTGATCAAATATTTGTGGAACTTATTTATTATATATTATGAGATGAGAAAGTGTGAAGGTGGATTCTCGGTGTAGCCTTGGTGGCCTATCATGTGCTTTGGTGGGTGATAATCAGAAAGTCCCTACTTCTAGTGGAAATTAATCTGATTCTGATCACCCCAAAAATAAAATAAAAATCGATTAAACAGAAAAAGCTTCAAATTTCAGCTTTACTAGTTGTTTGTTTAAATAATTGTTGGGCATTGAATAATTAAATTAATTCACAAAACCAACAGGACCAATCATAATGTTGTAGCAGCTTTTTGGAGGTTCTTGATATAACACCACCCACGATATCAAATTGAAAATTATGATTGATTATACTATCTATTTAACAATTATTTATGACTTGAAAAACCATTTTGAAAATATGTTGCATGGGACTATATATAAGATTTTTTTTTCTTTAAGAAAATGAACGTCCCGTCTATCTTTGCAAATAACTGAAATACTGACTCATTTATGAAATACAAACTACAAACGGACATCGCAAAGATATTATTTGATGGACATGCTAATACTGATAAACATCATAATCCAAAATAAATAAATGGTTTCTTTATGTGTAAATATGTAAAAGCTAATAAATGCTCTAACTATGATGCATGCCCATGATAATCATCATTCAAAAGAAGATGGTCCCATGAGGTTAACATGATTAATCCAGCACTTAATCCCTTTCTTAATTATTCTCATAAATTTTATATATGTAGTCATTTAATATTAGTAGTCTACTAATCTCTATTGAATGAAACTGTTGAAGAAGTCAAATATATTTCAATAGAATTGATAAGCTTACAATGAGAAGATGTTTGGATATGATCAAATGACAAATCAAGTTTCTCAAAATAAGAACTGGATTTTAAAATAAAGAAATTAAAAAAAAAGTAATTGGTTTTTATGTTAAAACTCCGATTAAACTTATAACCTAGAGTCGTTATGTGAGTTTCAAGATTTTTATTTTTAAAACTTATAACCTTTACATGAGTTTCACAATTTTTTTAAAACCTATAATCTTTACATGAGTGTCACAATTTTAATCTTGTAGCAACACAAAATCATTAGACAACAAACCATTCAGTTTAGATCAATGAATATAACATGCAAAATATGAGATATGATGAGAGATCACAACTCCTTAAAGGTTTCCATTGAAAGTGGATCATGAGGACTATGGTAATTGCATTAAAAGCACCAATTCCCTTCACTTTCTCTTTACAATTTTTGAATCTCTTATCCCTCACTCTCTTTCCACAACTACAAGACTCCTATGACTGTAAAAGCAAGAGAGAGATGAGAAAACAGCAAATACTTAAAGAATGAAAATAACGAGGAAAAAAGCTAGTCAATTGTTTAACTCACACTCTCTCCCTATCTCTCTCTCTTTTCTCATATTCTCTAAAATTGGCATTGGCCAGATGAAAAAGATCTCCATCTTCTTCTCTCGCTCTCTCTAAGTTATTCACTCTCTCTCACACTCTTAGTCTTTTGTTTCATGCAAGACTCAAAGGCCTCACCTGCAAGGTATGCTTACTCAATTTTTGGATTTCCTTTTTGTTTATGCAATTTTCAACATCAATTAGGATTTAATAAAGACTCACATAACTAAGTACCAATCCCATGTTTTCTATGTTTTGGTTCCAAACATAACTAGGAGAGGTTGCTGTCATATCGAAACAAAAAAAAACTTGGAGAGATCAAATTCTCATATGGGTTTATATTATTTATACATAGTTTAATATATTTGTACCAATCCCATGTTTTCTATGTTTTGGTTCCAAACCATATATGCAGCAAACCATATATACAGCCCCAGTATTCACACTCAAAATGATTCCTTGATCATAATTAATTATAAAAATTTAACTACTTTTTTTGTTTTTTGTCATCTTATTTTAATTATAAAAATTATGATCATAATTTATCATAATTAATTAACTAATTTTAACTACTTAGAGGACATAAAGATGATGTATTATTTTATTATTTGATGAATCCAAAGGCATCTTTGTTGTCAATGGTGATTAAAAAAAAAGCTTTGTAATTTAACCCAAAAAAAAAGACTGTGTAACCTAGTTTGGGCCAATATTGGGCTTAATCTCTAAATAGGTATGTTCAATATATTATCCAGGGCTATTATCAATGGTTTGATTATTTTGTCGCCAATTATTGGTTGTTCTTTAAAAGGACCATAAATATACTACAAGATACGTATCAAATACAAAAAGACATGTACCAAATATACTAGAGAAGATGCTTTGTTTTATCTGGGATTCGTAAATTCAGAAAATATTTTCATTTATTAAAAGGTTACTGTCCTAATACAAGTGGTTTATTCTAATGAAAAACAGTTAATCTGATCCATATTTGGTAAATAAATAAAAAATCGTAAAACCAACTATTAATGTGTTTCCTTGTCGAGGTCACAAAGAAAAGAAAAAAAAGTTGTTTAGTTTCCTTTTCCCTTTTTCTTTGAAAACCCAAACTTGGAATCTAAATACCCCATTTTTAGGAGTTGTATAAGCAAATTAATTAGCTTCTCCAATTTCAAATCTCTTACACGCTTTGTAATATTTAATTAACATCGATGCAGTGATGATTTATTTAGGTTTAACGTAAATATTTAGTCATCACCAAAAAAAAGAATGTGTGAGTGTGACATGAAAAAAGTTATGGCAAACAGAAAACCTTGGTACCAGAGAGCTATGGCGGTCGCAAGATTCGCTACGATTTGGAGAACAATCCCTAAATCACCACCACCGGAGAATATTCGTCCGTTGCGAAACCCTAGCATCAACAAATCATCCAATCAGCTAAGGAAATGCACGTCTCTCAAGGTAGCTGCGAATTCGTTCACTAGGGTTTGTCTCTGCGCTCCGATTGGTCCATACGACGACGTTTTCTTAAATTATGTCCCGCCGAGAAGAAGCTCAAGCTATCCTCCGTCGAAGCCTCTTCCGGTGGTGACCGAGACGGCGGCGAGGATGAGTGTGGATTCAGGGAGGAGGATATTTAGAGGGAAATCGTTGAAGGAGAATGCGTTGATGAGTAGATTCGTGGCGGCGGAAGAAGAAGCGATGATGGAGAATAGAAGGAGAGATCAAATGGAGATTGTGAGGAAGAGAAATCAGATGAGGAAGAAGAAGAAGCTTGGTCCTAGTCCTCTTAGTCGTATGGTTATTGCTGAAGATCATCAAGTTTGTCATCCATGATACTTTTTTAATCAAGAACAAATAAAACTCCAAAAACAAGAAAAGAGAGGAAGATTTTTTGTTTTTTGTTTTTTTTTTTTTTTTTTTAATTAAGAGATAATTAACAAGAAAACGCTGCCGTTTTGTTAATTTAATTATTTAGTTGGAAATTTTATCAAGGATGAAGAAGCTAAACAGGATTTAACTGGTTATCAATTTGTTTTAGTCCGGTTAACTCTATCAATTGATTATCTTTGTTGATAATTTACTATTCATGGTACATGGATGCTTTAGATTGAAGACTGGTTGGTTCTCCAATCGTTCTCTCGATTAGAAATATAATAATCAATAGCAAGTCATCAATATATACCATTTACTTTGTTTATCAGTATATGAATATATGAATGAGTATCAGTGTTATATAGATTTGATTTGTTTAATTTGAAAAATGTCAATGTAACCTATAGTCTTCATGTATTATTGCATGCATGTATCTAAAACATTAAAGTATTATGTTTTCCTCGTAATTATGTAAGAAAGGTAGAAAACATATATTATGTTACATGCTTAGCTTAACTTGAAAGGCACTTAAAAGCTTCCATCTCTGTAGTATCTGACACCATGTGATTTAGACTCAGTATTTCCTCATGTTCCCTGTTTATAAACATTTATAGATCCAGATTTTCCTCTAAATACTATAATTCATTCAATAATTATATCATAAACAAAAATCTACAATCAGATACTCCCTCCGTTTCATATTAGTTGTCATTTTGGATCTTAAAACTCGTTTCATATTAGTTGTCGTTTTATGTTTTCAATGCATATGTTTGATAAGATTTCCAACTTTGTTCATTTTGTTTTAATGTCCTAACTAATGAAATAAAATCAAATAAACATTAATTAGGGATAAAATAGAAAAATTAAATGTTTTCTTAATATGTGTGAAATAACCTTAAACAACAACTAATTTGAAACGGAGGGGTATAATACTTCAGTAATCGTCGTATCATGATTTCCTTTGAATATTGTTAACTTTTTGTGATTAATTCTTAGAGAAAAAAAGTTAGCATTTATCAGAGTTAATGGGGGCGGTGAACATATTCTTCACGGATGTTTTCAAACGTGCCGAATGCATTAAACACATTTCACTGTTTATAAGCAAAATGATGCAGCGCATGAATTGACACACCTAAAATTATGATATTATTTTGTAATTATAGCACTTATCTTTAATTGACCCCTTGATAAAAAAAATTCATGCATCTTGCATCTGTTTCCTTATTCAATTTGTTTTTTTCCCCAAAGAAAAGTTTGGTTCCTTTTATATTCTTTGCTAATAACTATAGTTTTCTTTTTTCTATACGACATTAATATTGTAATCTTTCATTAAATAACAAATCTTTCTTTCATTCCTAGCAATTCAGTAAAAGAAATCAGTTTTTTTTTTGTTACTAACTAAAAACGTGGGTTTCATAATTTTTTTTTTATATATTTTACTAAATTTAAGACCTTTTCAAATGTTTTTTGGCTAGTAAGACCTTTTCAAATAAATTTTGACCTAAGTAAAATATAGTTCTGAGTCCGTCACTGGTTGGGATGATTTTTTGCTATTTTCATTTATTATTGTAAGATTTTCCATCTTAATTAGAATAAGGGGTTTTATGGTTTATACAATTTTGAGATTTCCTATAAATAGGTTTTTGTTTTGTTTATGTTGAAAGTTTTACGAATTTTATTATTTTAATTTAACAATATAGTTTATGATTTTACTAACTCTTGTACTATTTGTTTCAAATAATTTACGAAGAAGAAAAAAAATCGAATATCCAAAGATCAACAACAAAGTTAGTATTATTAACCACACAATCGTTTTTCTTAATACATAACATTGTATTCGAACTCGTCATATGGTATTTAGTTTTTTTTTTCTATTCACCAGTTGATTCAAATGCATATAAGTCTCATATCTGTATAGTTGATCGTCGTATCTAGATAAATGAAATTTGGTTAAATGAAAAATATGAGAAATTTTAATTTGAAACAAAAAAAACGCACGCGCGACCGTAGTGTTGTCAGCCTATGAAGAAGAAGGAATGTTGGGAATGGAGAGTTGTCTTGTCACTTTGGGTTAATTGCAAGTTTTTATTTGCTTGAATTGTATCCCAAGCTCTTATCATATCATTATTACTTTCTAACTTCGAACCCTCCATTTCTATTATTATTATTACCATTTTCCTTTGTATTTTTTCTTTTTGTCTAAGGGTTTAACAATTTCCTTTATATTACTGAAGATTGTCTGATACCACAATTACACTTTTATCTCAAACATCAATATCAAGCTGGTTGAATTTCATTATAATAAACAAATGATTAGTATTCTGTTTGGTATAACTGGTAAGATGACATGTTTTCAATCTAAGAAATGATCTTCTTTTAAACAATATAAACAATTACCATCTCACTAAAACATGTTTGACATGTGAATTTTCACAATATAATATAAGGTATAATTTAGTTATTGAAATTTAGCTTTTTTTTATTTGTTAATGGATATAGTTGTTGAAATTTAGTTTTTTTGTTAATGGGTATAGTTGTTGAAATTAAGTTGATCTAATGGTTATTGGAAAACCGGGATTTGAATACTTTCCTTGCAATTTCAATTATGATTATCCAATGGTGAAAATGTCTAACTTTTGAATCCAAAAGTAATAGTATATGCATTAAGATACTAGATTTAATTTTTAAAAATATTATTTATTGAAAAATTTCTTCTGTACCTAATATCTGCTGAATATAACCGTTGATGAGTGATGATTAATTGATTATTCTAAAGAAGAGAGACAAAAGAAAGAGGGGGACAAAATTTTGACTTGGCTGACATAAGTAATCTAAGAAGGTGAAATCAAGTGCGTGACATAGGCGTGTGGTCGTCAAAGACAAAGAAGACCAAAGAATCAACCTCGTCGTCTACGATAAAAATTCTTGAGATTGGTTACAAGAAGTTTTTTTTTTTGTTTTTTTTTAATTTTGGGCTACTTTAATACTAGCATCGACTGACGTAATCATGATAAGTATACGACAGAATCCCTCCACCAAACGGTCCAAACCTAACCGTTTTGGTCCAAAATTTATTTATTATTGGTAACATCTGAACTAATGTAACTCAACATTTAACAATTATGATTCTACTTCTTTGGAGACTAGCTCTCATTATCAATCATCTAAGTATGGTTTTAACTCATCATTAGATAAACGGCTTTTGGTCAAATTTGAAAATCGAGATTGGTTTCTAGGTTTAGGTTTCCTTAAAATGTTTGTCTTTATAATGAAGTAAAGTTAGACAACATTGAGTGAGAAAGTGGCCAACTAATTCTCTCTGTACCATCAATCTAAAATTAAATTGATTTGATTTGATTAATCCAAAAGGTGGTCAGAGAAAAAAAGAAAAAGGTTTTAAATTTCTCCCATCATACCAGCTAGACTCAGAATCAAAGTTGCAGACTTTTCTACAAATTCAAACTAATTTAAGCTCCAAAAAAAAAAACAAATATTAGAAAGAAAGAAAAAAATGTTAGAAAAGCAATAAGAACTTGATAGGCAAGAGTCTTTCTGATTTCTTCTCTGGCTGCTTCTTTTAAATTTCTTTATCTCTGTGTGTTGAGGAACAGCTTTTCTCTATTACTTTACTTCTGTGAGAAAGCCCATAATCAAGGTAAGTTAAATTATGTTGTTTTGTGATTATCCCGATGTTTTTTGTCTTCTGGGTGTTAGGAAAAAGATAAATTTTCTTGTCGTTTGGTCTGCCTAATTACAGAGTTGTGTACAATTTGTTTTTGTTGGTTTCTCTGATCTATCTTTTGTCTAAGATACCTCGGTATAAACCTGGGGAAACATTATATCAGCATAAGTAAGTTTCCAGTCAATTAATGTGATTTAATCAGTTCACCTAATATAGGCTAGAAAGATAGAGTTCAATTTAAGATTTCTCAAAAGTTAAAAAACTTTCCTTTTTCATGAAAGCTCAACAACTTCAAATCTTTGTTTTCTGGCAGTTTCTTCTTGTCTTTGATTGCTCAAGTTCTTGAAATTTTCTTTTGTTTTAATTCTTTTGTCCGAAACTGCTGTTTCAATTTGGAAAATGTTGTAGGAGTTTTTGAGGGTTGAAGCTGTTCCTCCTTGGTAAAACAGAGCAATCATGCTAACTTGCGCCGTCTTTACAAATCTTGGCCATCATCAAACTCTGTAAGCAGTAATGTTTATGAGCATGTTCTTGAATCAAGAAAAGCTTCAAAAATGTTTATGTTCTGTTTCTTGCTATGATTAATAGTTAAAAAGGAAAGTAATGTTCGAAAAATGGGGAAGAAAGGAAGTTGGTTTTCTGCAATTAAAAGAACTTTTACGCCACATTCCAAGGACAAGCATCTAAGCAACAACAACGTAAGAAAGTTTTACCTTTGATTTCCTAAACTGAAATGATGATTGAAGTTTATACATTTTGATGTTTTGAAAGCAAGAACCAGAGAGAAGGAGCGAAAACAAAGAAAAGAAGAAGAAAGGTTTTGGAAAGAAGCCAAGGGATGGAGAAACCAATTCATTTCTTCCCATTTTTAGACAACCTAGTAGTATCGAAAAGATCTTATGCGAAGCCGAACGAGAGCATAACCTTGTTTTTAGGCCACCAAGTCCCACGGATCGAGCAAAGGCATCATCAGCCTCTGTTCCATCTCCTCTTATTAGGCCTGCTTCTCCTAAAGTACCTTCTCAGAGATATGTCTCTTCTCCAAAACCAATTTCGCCAAGAGTTGTTTCCTCTGGAGCCCCTTCTCCGAAGCCCCCTCCTCCAAAGCTTCCTTCTCCAAGAGCGGTTTCGCCTCAGATTGTGCAGCGACGTGAGTTTGTGTATAGACCAGAGCCAACTCTACTGGTCAAATATGCTGCTGCAACAAAGATTCAAGCAGCTTTTAGAGGTTACATGGTAATGTAAAACATTCTTGATTTTTGTTGTGTCACCATTTATCAAACAGTAGCCAATCCATAATTTAGGAGCTGGAAACTTTTTTGTAGGCAAGGAGGAGTTTCAGAGCTTTGAAAGGTCTTGTCAGGCTTCAAGGAGTGGTTAGAGGACACAGCGTGAAGCGTCAAACGATGAATGCTATGAAGTATATGCAGCTTTTAGTCCGAGTTCAAATACAAGTCCAGTCACGTCGCATCCAAATGCTGGAAAACCGAGCTAGGAATGAGAAAGACGACACCAAATTAGCCTCTAGCCTTATGGTAATTGCTCTCATGAATCTCTGGTTTCCAAGACTAAAGTTATCTCAGTTGGAATCATTTTGACATTTATTGTTCTTTCCCACAGTCTGAGGATTGGGACGATAGCGTGCTAACGAAAGAAGAAAAAGATGCGAGGCTGCATAGGAAGATTGATGCAATGATCAAAAGAGAAAGATCTATGGCCTATGCTTATTCTCACCAGGTATACACATTCATTTCTCCTTCTATACTCACCAAAAATCTCCGGTTTTCGCCAACATTTCTCTCTTTCTCTGTTTAGTTATGGAAAAACAGTCCCAAATCTGGTCAGGACATTCGAACAAGTGGGTTCCCACTTTGGTGGAACTGGGTGGACCGGCAGAAGAACCAAAGCCAACCTTTCAGGCTAACACCAACACGACCGAGCCCGAGTCCTCAGCCTCAACCTAGTAACCAAAACCATTTCAGGCTCAACAACAGTTTCGACATTTCCACACCAAACTCATCAAGATCCACATTTGTTACTCCATCTAGACCCATTCATACTCCACAACCATACAGTAACCTCTCAAGATACTCACGAGGAGGAGGAAGAGCCACACAAGATTATCCTTATAAAGATGATGATAGCCTCACAAGCTGTCCTCCATTCTCAGCTCCAAGCTACATGGCTCCAACTGTCTCAGCTAAAGCAAAACTGAGAGCAAACAGTAATCCAAAAGAGAGAATGGACCATACACCGGTCACAGCCAACAACGAGAAGAGACGGAGTTCGTTCCCTCTTGGTTCGTTCAAATGGAACAAAGGGTCACTGTTCATGAGCAACAACAAGGGTTCAGGTTCTTCTAGTTCTGGAGCTGTTGTGCTTGAGAAGCATAAGACACTCAAATCCGTAGGAAATATGAGTATTGATTCCACTGTTTCGATGCCTGCAACATTTGGGAGGAAGGCTTTTAACAGATTTGCGTGATTTGCAACTATTGACTCTTTTTTTTTCTTTCTCTTCTTCTTCTTTGATTTTTTTTATCTTACTTCAGTTTGATGAGTGGTGATGATTTTGAGTGATATTTGTGATCTGGATTACTAGTTTACAGATGTAACATATAGTGATGTTCTTTTCAAGTGTTTCCAGCAATTTTTAGTTTTCTGAGTTTTTGAGGCTAAGCTAATTGATGGAAAAGATTGTTTCTAGGGGAAATTTTCTAATTTCAAGAATATAATCTACCATTTGTGTACGGGTTGAAGGACTTTCACGGCTCCAGATACTACTCTCTTTTCTCTGCAACCGTTTGAACGATTCCAGAACAGAGGTTAATTTCGAAACTCAGACATTTTGCTTTTGGGCCAAACAACAAACTTTAACCTTTTCTTTTGGGCCAAACTACAATATTGTTTTTTTGGGTCAGAACAATAAAGTTCTTGTAACTACTTTTTTTGGCAACTTATCTAATTTTAGCTGCACCAGATTTTTCCTACAATTTTTTTTATTTTAAATGTTGTAGTTCTCTATTTTGAAAATTTGGAATAAAAACAACAAATTAATTTGATCTGTAGGTTAACTTTTTAAACTAGATCAAATTTGCAATAATTGTTACTTAGTATACACAAGTCAACAGGGATGATAGATTCTAGAAAGTTGAAGACTTTTTATGCGTAATGTTGTTCTACGAGATGATGTTAGAGTATATATATTAGGATTATAAGAAAAACTAAGGTCAATCCAATGATAAATTGGTGCATGTATCATCATTTTCCCGTTAAAAATGTAATTCTTAACATATTTGTAGCCTAATTTTCGGTCAATGCTATAGCTGTGAAAATTGATTTGTTTTTTCAATTGCTTTGATGCTTTCACACTGTTAATCCACAATGGATTAGTGATCTTAAAAAATTCCTTGTTGCAAAATTTGACCAAAATTTCTTTTAATGACCTGAAAGTCAACTTGTTTGACTTTTATATGTTTCATCTCAACACTCAAGAGATGATAATATCATACAGGATCATCAGTTTCCCCACAAACCCAAAAACAGAAACAAAATATCAATGTCTCGTGAACTTAGTCTCTATCAAGCAATTCTTGCTCTGTTCCTTACTCTGTTTTACAATTCTCAAGGTTACTTCATCTCAAAAGGATCTGCAGGAATCGGCTTCAACGGTTACTTCACTTTAACCAACACAACAAAACACACATACGGTCAAGCTTTCGAGAGCGAACCACTTTCAATCAAGAACTCATCAACAGGTCTCACAACATCTTTCTCAATCAACTTCTTCTTTGCGATCGTCCCTGAGCATAACCAGCATGTCTCACACGGTATGGCTTTTGTTATCTCTCCCACAAGACACCTTCCCGGAGCTTCCCGGAGCTTCCTCCGATCAATATCTCGGAATCTTCAACGAAACAAACAACGGTAAAGCCTCAAATAACGTAATAGCTATCGAGTTAGACATACATAAAGACGAAGAGTTTGGAGATATTGATGATAATCATGTTGGGATTAACATTAATGGATTGAGATCTGTTGTCTCTGCTTCTGCTGGTTATTATGATGATAAAGATGGAAACTTTAACAAACTTTCTTTGATTAGCAGAAAAGTAATGAGGCTTTCGATAGTTTATAGTCAACCTGATCAACAGCTCAATGTTACTTTGTTCCCTGCTGAGATGCCTGTTCCACCTCAGAAACCGCTTTTGTCTTTAAACCGAGACCTCTCTCCGTATTTGCTTGAGAAAATGTACTTTGGATTCACTGCATCGACTGGATTGGTTAGAGCAATTCATTACATGATGGGTTGGTTTATTAATGGAGAAGTTGAGTATCCGAGATTGGAGTTTGGTAGAATACCAACCCTTCCTCGATATCCAAAGAAAGCATCTAATAGAACGAGAACGGTTTTAGCGGTCTGCTTAACAATATCTGTGATTGTTGCGTGTGTTGCCTCATCGGTTTTGTCTTCTATATGAGGCATAAGAAGGTTAAGCAGGTTCTTGAAGAATGGGAGATTCAATATGGACCTCATAGGTTTGCTTATAAGGAGCTTTTCAATGCCACAAATGGTTTCAAGGAGAAACAACTTCTTGGGAAAGGAGGTTTTGGTCAAGTCTATAAAGGAACTCTTCCGGGTTCTGATGCAGAGATCGCTGTGAAGCGGACTTCTCATGATTCAAGGCAAGGGATGAGTGAGTTTCTAGCCGAGATATCGACCATTGGCCGTCTCAGGCATCCAAATTTAGTCAGGCTTTTGGGTTATTGTAGGCATAAAGAGAATCTCTACTTGGTTTATGACTTTATGCCTAATGGAAGCCTTGACAAGTATGTGAACCGTAATGAGAATCAAGAACGGCTCAGTTGGGAACAACGTTTCAAGATCATCAAAGATGTTGCATCTGCTCTACTACACCTGCATCAAGAATGGGTACAAGTCATCATTCATAGAGATATCAAACCGGCTAATGTTCTACTCGACCAAGAAATGAATGCAAGGCTTGGAGATTTCGGACTGGCGAAGCAGTATGATCAGGGATTTGATCCTGAGACATCTAAAGTGGCGGGAACATTCGGGTATATCGCACCAGAGTTTTTAAGAACAGGAAGAGCAACTACAAGCACTGATGTTTATGCCTTTGGGTTGGTTATGCTTGAAGTAGTTTGTGGTAGAAGATTGATTGAGCGACGTGCAGCAGAAAATGAAGAAGTTCTTGTGGATTGGATCTTAGAGCTTTGGGAAAATGAGAAAATTTTCGATGCAACAGAGGAAAGTATCCGTCAAGAACACAATAGGGGACAAATTGAGCTTGTTTTGAAGCTCGGTGTGCTGTGTTCGCATCATGCTGCATCAGTTAGACCAGCTATGAGTGCGGTAATGCGGATCTTGAGTGGCGTTTCACAGCTTCCGGATAATCTTCTTGATGTCATAAGGGCAGAGAAATTTAAAGGATGGCCTGAGACATCAATGGAAGTACTACTTGATGTGAATTCATTGGGTACATTGGCGGTTACAGACTCTTTTATCTCCCATGGACGCTGAAAGTTTTAAGCTTACCAAATATAATTGATTCTTTGGCTCCCAAGAGCATATATACAGATCTGAGATTGATGCACACTTACGATGATAGATTCGTTTGTAGATGAACAGCAGCATCACAAAGCCTTTTGTAAGAACTGGACCTCAAAGTTTCCTACAAACTTTTAAAATACTTCTGAATTCTTATAAGGTTTTCTCAGTCGTCGTTTGTTTCGTAGCTTCCATTGTAGGTAATCTTTCTTATGAAATTTGCAATTTTAATTGAAAGGTTATGGAATCTTCCAATACAACTGTTACCATTTTGATTTGATAGCTGATTAAGATTTAAGAGCATATCTAGACACTATGCTAGACGAGAAAGAACAACATCTAACCTTTTAGGAAATAAATAATTATAAGAATTCATTTTTCCATGGGCCATGACTATAATTATCTCGAAGAACCTGGTCTTGTACATTAGATTCTATGTCCCTTCACAGTTTATATGGTAAAATCCGGCCAGTATTTGTTATATTCGAAATTCACACCCTACAGATCCTCGGTGGAGAACATGTTAATGAGTATTACAAGAATGGATTAAATGGGAAAACGTATTTGAAATTCGTAAAAATTCAGATCTTTGAAACGAAGAAGATGAAAAGCGTCGAAAAAAAGAGATTTGGATTTGGTAAAAGATAATGAATGTAGCGACTTGTTCGAGGCCACAATCAACATTAGAAAACTTGATAGGCACGGAGAATCGCTTTTCGTTATTGCCAACCTTCAAGGCAACTCACGCCATATTTCTTTTGACGCCATTGCTCTGCAAATTGGCTTTTCTTAAAACAAATCTTAATCATAAACTTTGAAAACCACAATAGAAACCCTAATAAGCAGTGAAAATCTACTAGAAAACAAAAGTAGCTATGACTTAAAATCGAATGATTCTGAAAGATCATGCCTTTACTGATTTATATAGAAGAATCAGAAGCGGCTGCGGAGGATGAAGAAGAAACCCTAATTTCATTATTTACCAAACGAAATAATGAAGCTGAAGTTCCTAAAATGGGCCAAAAGGCCTAGTATCACTTCTACATGGGCCTGGACCCTCAAAATAATTGCTCTGAGTTTATTATTTTTAAATAATGAATTATATAAATTGAATCCATTATCATTTTTTCTTTTTTGATAAAATCAGTATCAATTTTATAACTGGACGTAAAGTCTCAATCGAGCTGGACCAATTATTTTTTAGTCTACTATTTACAGTGAAATCTTCGAAAAAAGATTCTCCTAATTAGAAAATTTTGAGATGTTTAACCGATTGATGTAATGCCATTATTGAAAACAGAGTCAACAAATCAAGACATTATCGTATAACATCGAATGTAATAACGAAACCAAACTCTATATACACTCAACCAAAATAACCACACGTATCCAATAAACATGTCATTCATCAACACATACACTAATGCAAACAGAATTTAGTATACTAATTCACCCACAAAATATACGACTTATTTGTCAACAAACAAAAAAACGAAATATACGATTTTTAGTTTGCTACAGTAACCAATAAATATTACTAATAATAAGGATCTTGGCTATATATAGTTATCATAACCTGGAAATAATCTTCTTGGGCTCTAAGCATATATAAAACTTACCGGAGATCAGATTTTCCGGAGGAAGCAACACCAAGTTGGCGACGGTGGCAGCAGCTTCATCCGCCGTGTGAGTCCCCTGACCACCAGTCATAGACGTACGAGTGAAACCAGGGCATAAGCAATTCACACTTAGTTTTTGCCCGTCGTAGCGTCGAGCCAAAACCCTAGAGTAAGCGTTTAAGGCCATCTTCGAGATAGCGTAGTCCGGCCAATTCTCTGGCCATCCTTGCTTCTTCCACGTCCCGCTCTTCACGTCCTCCAGAAACTGAGTCACTGTCGCATCTATTTGTTCATTCGTAAGGTCCTCGTTTTCTAGGATTTGTCTTATACTAGGGCTTCTCAGTTTCTGTGTGCCAAGAAACATATCGAAATGAGTCAAATAGATTCAACTATATAACCGGATTTGAAATGAGCAATATATGTATAGCAGCAATATAGCATACATGTTTTTTTTTCTTTTAAATGAGCACCCGCAATATAACTATATATAGGTTTCTTGTTCCTTACGCGTTTTGGTTAGAAACTATATTATTGGAATCTTGCGAAAATCGAGTAGATGTTAAATGATAATATCTTTTGATGCTCCTCGTCCTCGATTTCCGAAATATTTCAATATGCAAAAACAATTATTTTGAAATATAATAGGAGGAAGAAAAGATATTACGTTTAATGTGCCAAGCCTTGAGCTAATGTTAAGGATGCGGCTAGCGGAGACTGAACGGCGAAATAACGGCAAAAGCGTCTCCGTTAAAAGCTTGGCACCGTGGAAGTTGGTCTTAATGATGGTCTCTGGATCTTTGATGGAATTCTCGCCGACAGCGTTAAATGAAACGGCGGCGTTGTTCACCTAAGCAGAAAATGACGCCTTACTGATTCCATGGCTAAAAATTTCTCGAATTATAAACAAGTATTTGACCAAAAAAAATGTGTAAAAGAGAAGTATATATTTATCGAAAAAATTCTTTTATCACTACTATTAAAGAAAAAGTCATCAAATTTCTACGATCCGTTGGCATTTGGTAATATATTTTATATTATGACTAGTTTGTTAATATTTTATACAAAGTACCTGTGGACTAAATGTCTAGTTACATATACAATTAATGTATCTAACCATTTAAATAATTATTCAAACATATATATTTAATTTGTAACTACCAGAATATCGAGTACTCCGAAGTTGCGACGGAGCCATGAGGCGAAGGCGGCGATGGAATAAGGATCGGAGATGTCAAGGCAACAAAAATGAATGTTTTGAAAGCCAATGCGGCGGAGGGAATCGGCGGCTTGGTTTCCATTTTCGGTATTTCGGGAGGTTAAGACGACGGTTAGTCCAAGCTTCAGTAACCTCTTCACCACCGCAAAACCTATACCTTTATTTGCTCCGGTCACCACCGCAGTTGTTTCTTCCGACCACCACCTTCAATGATCAAAACCAAGTTGAAATTAAGTACAAAATTATGTGGGAAGAGACTTTGTCCACACAACTTAAAAGAGATTGATTTAAGTACCTATTTGTTGCAGAAAATGGAGCGATTAGATGATCCATTTTCATTATTTTTGAAGACAAAAAGATGATATGGTATTGATTCTAATGAAGCCTTGATGAGGGGATTATATATATATGAATTGTATAATCACAGTGACTTGGGTTATATAAATAGACTTGGATCTGAACACATGCATATCGATATTATATACATATAAAACATATGGTTGTGTTTGTGTCTGACGGTGACAGAAAATTATAAGAATAATATATCCAAGAACTCGTGAATAACGCCGTAAATAATGTAACTTTTTCTAATATATGATATATATCTGTTAAGTCCATGGGTTCTTAGAAGATTTGGATATTTGACTATTAACAAATTGATTTGCACTCTTCTAGGTTTTGAGATTATTGTTTCGTGTGTTTGATGAAAGAAGTTTTGGCGACCAAAATTTACAATGCTAACTGAAAAGGTTAAGAGGCTGTGCCAAGAAAGGTTAATATAACAATGTTACACCTTCTCTTTGATTTTTCTCGTCACAAAACGACGGATGAAAAATGATAGCATCCAGAAAATATAAATATTCCAGGTTATATATATTTTTTATTTATTCCACCATAGATGATGATAGAAAATTTGAAGTTAAAAGTATAGAAATTTATTTTTTTAAATGAAAACTTTTATGTGATAATATAGGTTCAAATATTGCATGCTTCTACACTGTTGTAGGTTTTGAATTTAAAGTTTTGCATTTTGGATTGGGTATTTAGCCTTTGGAAATAATTAGGTGGTCGTACTTTCTTGTATTTTTTGTCGTATATTTGATAATTATGTATTAACCAATGTGAAAAATTTCTGTGTTATACATAAGTAATATGTGACCCATAATTTGGCAATATTAGGTAGTAATTCCTTGTATTGCATCTTATGTCATCAAGGAATCCTGAACTAAAATTGGTATCCTTTGTATCATAGAACTTTATTCACCTTTTTATTATTATTTTTATTTTTTGATAGTTTGGATGATCCGGATTAATGGCACCATAAACTCTGAATCAGGTCACTGAGGCTTTGACTCCCTAGCTGATTCACCTTCTTATTCAATTCAGTATTTTACATTTACTATATTCACTCTCTTATTCTTTTGAAATAAATCATGTTTCGTGCCAGTTTTATTAAACGTGGTTCAGATCGGAACGAAATATCTCTTAGAATAGTTGATGTGTGAGTACGAGTATATATTATTGTAGTAGTCCAGAGGAAAACAAAGGAGTACAATATTATTGACAAAGTTTTTAATGCATTTCACATGCTGCAATTAAGAAACCCCATTATCCATTTAGAAATTTATGTTTATACTTGGTTTTGTAAACAACTACTTGGTTTGAAAAGTTCAAAGTAGTTAGTGAGGTATAGGCACGTGCTTGCTTCATCATTGGCTTAATTTAACCCATAAGTATAATTTTTTTATCAAAATACAATAGGGCTTTATTAATATGTAGTTAGCTTTACCGCCACATTTGATGGGCTCTAATTATTGGAGCATTGTACGTAATATATAATATAGCCCATATATAAATGTTGGAGATGATTTTTTGTCGACAATTATACCGCGATACGTAGACAAGATTTTGTTCGGGAAACTAGTCGACTTTATAGTTTTTAGACGACCAGTATGCGGTGGATTCTCGAGCTCTAACCCACATTAAAAATAAAAAAATAGATTATGAATTGCGGTGGCTCGTCTCTTGGATAAATCCAATGAACATGTGTAACTATTTTAATGCATGATCGGTTATGGAACGTTATGCCAACTACAAGGATGGTCTTGAGTAATTCATAAGTGAATCTTAATGACAATGTGTGACGACCCATGCAGAATCGATTACATGATCATTCACACACACACATCTCACACTAAAAGGTGTTATGACTTTACGTCAGAAATATCGCATTTCCTCCATTAATCTATCAAAATCTCTGGTTTGAACCCAATTTGTCTAACCGTACTCGTCTCCCCCGTGACCTTCAACCTCCTATAGAGAAGTTTTCCTCTGCCTCTAAAACAACCCTTCTAAACTCATCTAATTAAACACTATATTAGGCCTCTAATCACTATTTGATCATGCCTAAAACTAAACTATCTCTTTCTTCCCTCTCCCACCTTTCATTGTCTTTTCGAATACCATAGTGACCATGTTATTGTCATAAGAATGTCACTCCAGCCATAAGCAATCAAGAAGAACCAAATCTCAATACGGAATCTTACCATAACTGGTCATAGATTTGAAGGTTTGGTGAGGCAAAGAGATGATAGCTCTCAATACGGAATCTCCTAAATGTTAAATATATCAACCAATTAACTGGAGACTAAACAAAATTAATATACATGATTTGCACATCGTGCTATATCTTTATATAAAAAACCTCATGAACACATTATTTACTTACAGTCTTTGGTCAGAGGAGGGGTTTGGTGAGGAAGATATGAATATTATCATAAAACAGAAAAGTGAATCTTTCTGGTTTAAACACATGAACTAATGCCCATGCACCCAAAAGAAGAAAAAAACTAACTAGTTAAATGACTTCAATAATCTTGGCCCTTGACTCTGTTCCGAGAGCAGACAAGTGAATGCAATCCGCTAGGGTTTATCTACGGTTTCACGCCATTTGCCATTGCTCTTTAAAGTAGGTTTACTTAAACAAATCCAAACAACAAAACTTCAAAAGCAACAAACAAAAACACAATAGAACTATAAAGTAAAGCTCAAAGAAACAAGAACTTAGAGATTAATCTGATGTCGAAGGCTTTACTGAGTCATATAGGAGAATCAAGAGAGGATGGGGGAAAACCCAAATTTCTTGACTTATCAAATGGATACGATACAGAATCTCTAGATAGATTGAATATAAATGGTTCATTAAAACTAAACTTCTCTTATACGGTTTCAGGCTTTTTCAGCGTCCATGGGAGACGAAGAATTTGTTAACGTCATTGTACCAAATGAATCCAGAACAAGACCAAGTAGTACTTCAATTGATGTTTCAGTCATTCCTCTCAAGCTCTCAGCCGTTATGACATCAAGAAGATTATCCGGAAGCTGCGAAACGCCGTTTAAGATATGCATAACCGCACTCACGTTAGGTTTTATCGATTCCACATGATGAGAACACAACAGACCAAGCTTCAAAACAAGCTCAATTGCTCCCCTGTTTTGTTCTTGACGTATTCATTCCTCAGTCACATCGATGATCTTCCCGCTTTCCCAAAGCTCTAAGATCCAATCCACAAGAACTTGTTCATTTTTCGCTGCACGTCGCTCAATCAACCTTCTACCACAAACTACTTCAAGCATAACCAACCCAAAAGGCGTATACATCTGTGCTAGTAGTTGCTCTTCCTGTTCTTAGAAACTCAGGTGCTATATACCCGAATGTTCCCGCTATTCTAGATGTCTCAGAATCAAATCCCTGATCATACAGCTTCGCCAATCCGAAATCTCCAAGCCTTGCATTCATTTCATGATCAAGTAGAACATTAGCCGGTTTGATATCTTGATGAATGATGATTTGTGCCCATTCTTGATGCAGGTGTAGTAGAGCAGATGCAACATCTTTGATGATCTTGAGACGTTGTTCCCAAGAGAGCCGTTCTTGATTCTCATTCCGGTTTAGATACTTTTCAAGGCTTCCATTAGGCATATAGTCATAAACCAAGTAGAGATTCTCTTTATGCCTACAATATCCCAAAAGCCTGACTAAATTTGGATGCCTGAGACGGCCAATGGTCGATATCTCTGCTAGAAACTCACTCATCCCTTGTCTTGAATCATGAGAAGTCCGCTTCACAGCGATCTCTGCATCAGAACCCGGAAGTGTTCCTTTATAGACTTGACCAAAACCTCCTTTCCCAAGAAGTTGTTTCTCCTTGAAACCCTTTGTGGCATTGAAAAGCTCCTTATAAGCAAACCTATGAGGTCCATATTGAATCTCCCATTCTTCAAGAACCTCTTTAACCTTCTTATGCCTCAAATAGAAGACAAAACCGATCCCCGAGGCGACACATGCAGCAATCAAAGATACCGTTAAGCAGACCACCAAAATAGTCCTTGTTCTATGAGATGTTTTCTTCGGATATGGAGGAAGGGTAGGGACTACGTTTCAGTCCAACACTCGAGGAAAGACTCCTTCATCGATGTGCACTTGCAACATATAATGGAGTGCTCCAACATCTCCCGTCGATGCCGTGAAGCCAAGATACATCTCCTCCAAAAAGTAGGGCGAGAGATCTCTGTTTAAAGACAAAAGCGGTTTCTCCGGCGGAAGAGGCATCTCAGCAGGGAATACAGTAACATTGAGCTGTTGATCTTCTTGACTATAAGCAATCGAAACCCTCATTACCTTGCCGCTGATCAATGAAAGGTCATGGAACTTTCCATCCTTATCATCATAGTAACCAGCAGAAGAAGAGTTAACAGATGTCAAGCCATTAATGTTAATCCCAACATGGTTATCATCAATATCTTCAAATTCTTCATCTTTATGTATATCTAACTCGATAGCTATCATCCGATTCGAGTTTTTTCCGTTGTTTGTTTCGTTGAATAATCCGAGGTAGTGATCAGGGGAAGCTCCGGGAATGCCTCTTGTAGGAGAGATAACGCAAGCCATACCGTGTGAGCCTTGCTGCTTATGCTCAGGGACGATCCCGAAGAAGAAGTTGATTGAGAAAGATGAGTTCTTGATGGGAAAAGAATCGGGCATGAAAGCTTGACCGTAGGAATGCTTCGTGGTGTTCGTTAAAATGGCGTAACCGTTATTGTTTAAAGTGGCAGATCGCTCCAGGATCAAGGTGCCATGGGAGATGTAAGTAGATGAAAACAGAGTAAGCAACAGAACAAGAACTATTTGCAAGACTTTGTGTTCTCGAGACATGTTCTTGTTTGTTGTTTTGGCTTATGGGAAAGCTTATGATCTTAAAGTGATAGATATATATATATATATCATCCCATAAGAATTAAGTAACAAGTAAGAAGATTAAAATTTCAAATCGTTAAAGTAGGGTCGAAATGATGGGAACGAACCTTCTTGTATTTTTTTTTTTTAAATGTATTTAAGCACATGGCATAGATTAAGTCGTAAAAAATTAAGGTTATCTTCTAATCCTTTTTAGATTAAAAACAAATTATAGTGAGGGTTGGTAGAGCGTGTCCTAATCATAATATAAACCACTGACTTTCTGGGCATACGAACAATTGTGGATCAAAATTGCAAAAAGATAGAATTTTTTAATGATCATGCAAAACGTTTAAGGATTAAATTACTAATAACAACAGTGTGAAAGGCATAAAAAGCAATAACCAAACAAAGCTTTAATATCCACAAACGTAGAATATTACAGAGCACAAAAAAGAAAGTAAGTTTAGCAACCAAAGTTTGGTCCATAAAATGTAATAAAAACAAGATTTTGACATGTTTTAGTATAGATTACGACACATTTTTATTGCTCTACAGGAAAAAGTGAAGTTATTATATGTCATTAATTTGTCATGGTTTGATCAGTACAAATTTATATTATCTTATTTAGTAAGACACTTCCCATCATTCTACACATCAAAGTCTAGAATTTTTTGGTTGATAAAAAGTAAAATCAAATAGGGATAATTCATCTTGTCCAATTTCATATAATTAACCATTGGGGATTTCGGTCAGAAATGTTGAACAATACTTAGACTAATGATGGATGTCCAAAATCACTTTCACTAATGTCTTATTGATCAAAAGTAATTGCTTAGCACTCAGACTGCAATTATAGAAGATAGCAATTTTGCAGAAGTAGACCAAGTTGCTGTTGTTCATACCTCAGGCTGCATTTTCTCGACCTCTTCTCTGATTGACTGGAACAGCGGGGTTGA
>CM051380.1:1676437-1757578 GCA_028015245.1 Cardamine occulta | reverse complement strand
TATCGTACCTACCAATCATTTTGTCGATGCTTATGGATGGAACAGAACCCAGAGTGTTGTTCTTCTCCTAGGCAATTCGTATGGTGAGTGTATTTGTTCTAGTGGGAAATGTTGGGTTCAAATATTTATGCTTATTTTGAAGTCTCGTGTGTTTTTGTATATTACGGAGTTAACAATATATTTATAGGAATGTTTTTAAATTCAATTCACGATACCATTTTCATATATTACATATGGAGATCGGAGGTAATAATTGCATGCAAAGTCCTGAATGGATAGTATGTTTTTTCCAGCCGCAATTCTGATCAATCAAACTTTTTAACAAAAAAAAAAATCTGATCAATCAAAGTAATAGCGTCTGAACTTGAATGCTCCAGTTCTTAAGTTCTTTTTCAGGTTATTGTCTCATTCTCTGCTAATGTAACAGTATAATGTGAACATATATTGTGAAGTGATTATCAACAGTGAAACCAATATCGAATTGGCTCGATTGAATTTTTGTTAAATTGGTTTGTCTATCTCATTAATGTATAGAGGTGGTTAGACGTTTGTTGTCTTATCTAAAATAAACACTTTTAAGTTGTTTTCATTTATTTTATTTTTTTAATTCTTCTTCCTTCTTTGCGCAATCTTCTTTCTATCAAATCACATGTCCATCGAGAAAGTAAGCAAGTCGAAAATCATTTCTTTTAATGTGTAGTTAAATGTTCGATATATGGGAAAGCATTCCGAAACAATGTCAAGTGGTTTGTTTTGTTTTCTTTCTGGCCTTTTGATATATTAAAGCCAATTAGTAGTTTGCGGGAATTGATAGATTACCAAATACTCAACACTAGTTATCCACAATAGTTCAATTAATTGCGCAACATTACTTTAATTAGGTCAAATTAACAATATACAAAGACAACTTAAAAGATAGTACAACTTCTAGACGTGTACCAAGAAAGAGCTTTGCATGGGTGACATAGCCTAATTAATAAAGTAGAAGTTTATATTGAAATATCCACCATAGTACTTCTTCCCCTACTCTAAATATGAAAGTCGTATATTTAGGGATGTGAAAATGGATCTCCTCGATCGTTGACCGAAAAAAGGAAAGAATATCTCTCCAGCATAAACAAACTAAATAATATTCTCCGATATTAGCTAAGATGAAGACAACTTATACTATGGGTTTGATAATGTTAAATGCTAATTTATGCATTAGGCATCTAAATGAGTAAATGGTGGAAAGTGAAGATGTAGATGTGTATATATGGCAACCCATGCATGATTATTGCCTTGAACACCGCAAACCTTTTTAGATTGAAGGTCCAGTGGATCTGCAACAAAGTTCAAGAAATAAGAAAATAAAAGTATATCATAAATTCCCTGTGTCTTTTTAATAGGTCAGTCCTGTTTTAATATTTTTTAATTTTCTTTTTGCCTAAACAGAATGTTTATTTTCTTCTAATTTTAAATTGGGTTTCCGATATGTCAAACTAAAACTATTTTTAAAAATAATATCTCACTATACATTATATTCAATTGATATATACTTACAAATATACAATGGGATACATTTTCTATTTTTTCTTACATTAATAAGTTCTATAAAATTTAATAGTGCTTTAATTAAAAACACAAGACACAACCATTTACAGGCATGTAGTATTCGACAGTCCATATGCGTAGACATATGTTTTGGTCTAATTCTTAGACTTTTGATGCATTATAATAATCTCAATAACAAGGTCCATATGCTCAGTTTCATCACGACCTCGAATTTTTTTAAAATAATACTCTTCCGATCCATTATATATTAGATAAAAACTTAAACTACAAGTATAATTTGGGAAAAATCACACGTATAATTTTGTTGAATTACAAGGAGAAAGGCAATGAGACTTGAGGATCGAAGGGCACATGTAACATCACGTGGCTCTCTCTTTTGATTCAATGTATTATCTCTCGAGTCTCGACCAAACCAACTTGCCTAATTAATATTCCTCGTACGACTCTCCAACCCTTTTGCAAATTAGATACTCACTATCTTGTGGAAATTTAACCTAAATTAATTTTAAAATCAAAGATCGTCTCTCCCCGACAAGCATCTGTAATTAATAGTTCCGAAACATTTATGTAGTTGGGTCTTAATAAAGATTGGTCGTTTTCATGAATGATGTTGTCATGAAACAATTTTAATTGAAAAGTGTTGAAGGATTTACGGAATTTGCTATCACAAAATAATGAATATGATTAGGTTCAGAGTATCACAAGGAAACAAGTTTTTATTTATTTGTGATAAAGACAAGAATAGGTAATACTTTTATGGGTTTAGCTTTTTATTTCATCAAGCTTTAATTAATAATAATATATAATCAGAGATTGAAAGGGAAATTAAACGAATGATGAGAAAAAAACATGTATCTGCTTCCCTAATATCACTGGGTAGTGGGTTCATTGCATTTATCCTAATATACTAATTTTATCGTTCGAATTCAACTTTTTATATTTAAAGGTAGCTCTAACAAAAACCATGTTTACATATATTTTCTTGGTCAGAAAGAGTCAAAAAAGACAAAGAGGTTACTGAGGCTCGAGTGGGCTCAGTGGGGTTATTGATTAACCTCTCTATTGGTTTTGACTTTTGAGTTTTGACCATTAATTAAAGGGAAAAAATAGAGAATTCCGGTTTTGATCACTAATAAAAGAGAACTCCGGTTTAAAAGTTTAAAACAAAGAGAAACTCCGGTTTAGACCTTTGGTTACATTAACCAGAAGCTTTGGATTTGACGTAAAAGTGAAATGTCTAAAACCCTAGAAACCTACCGTTCAGCGTTCGCCGGTTCGAATTGTTTCAGACAAGGTTTGAAATTAAGCCCCGATCTCGGTCCTCAGGACAAGTGGCAACCTTGGAACAGAAAGAAAGAAAATGGCGGCGAATCGGTACCGTCTCTAAATTGGTTTCACTCTCTTCCAATATTGTTATAATGGAAATGATCTTTAAAGAAATCATTTTTTTCTTCTTCTTATCTGAGATTTGATCACAGGCTAATGGCGGCATCCAATGTGTTTCTTCATCGACCTGAAAATCCCCAATTCTCGTTTTCTTCTAAAACGAGTCAAATGGCTGTACTAGGCGTTAAAGGCCGTGTTAGTTTCATGGGCAAAGGGAAACGCTGTTTTCCGGTGGTTTTGCCAATGGCGACGTCGGAGATTTCAGTGGAAGCCGGAAAGTCCGTTGCGCCTGGTAACGGCATATCCATCATGGTATCTGATTATTTCCCAAACTCTTTTGAGTTGCTGCATTGAAGTTTGTGTGATGATTTTGATTTCCGTTCAAAAGCTATTGCCTTTCTTTTAGCAATATCAATCTTTTTTGAAGCAAGTATGATCTTTCTGAGCGTGTGATTGTACTATCAAGTTAAGATGTTTCTTCTCTCTCTCCTTATACATCAGGTGAATGGATGCAGTGGAAAAATGGGGAAAGCTGTCATCAAAGCGGCAGATTCTGCAGGAGTGAATATTGTTCCTACATCATTTGGATCTGCTGAAGAGGCTGGCCAGAGAGTTGAGGTTTGTGGAAAAGAGATTCTTGTGTATGGTCCTTCTGAAAGAGAAAAGGTTCTGTCTTCGGTCTTTGACAAGTATCCGGAACTAATTGTGGTTGATTATACAATACCCTCTGCTGTAAATGGTATACATCTACTAACTCATATTCCTGTAATCTAAAAGAAAGTAATTTCTAAAGCATCATAATTGGTTAAATGGTGCCTGATATCTGGTGAAAGAATTTATCTTCTATTCTTAAATGTACCTATGAATGTTACAATACCAGCTGCTTTACAATATGTTTTGTCTGCAGTTAGTTGATTTAAAAGGTGGGGTTTTTGTTGTTGCAAAATGTAGATAATGCAGAGCTATATGGCAAAGTAGGAGTTCCTTTTGTCATGGGAACAACTGGAGGAGACAGGACAAGGTTATACAAAACTGTTGAGGAATCGAAGATTTATGCTGTCATCTCCCCACAGATGGGTAAACAGGTGCTTACTTAGTACTCAATGTGTCATAAAAGCTATATGTTAGGCGTGTAAACTCTTATCCTTGTGACCCATAATATCTTTGTTTTGTTGGTTGGTCTACTAGGTTGTTGCGTTTCTTGCAGCCATGGAGATCATGTCTGAGCAGTTTCCTGGTGCGTTTGCTGGTTATTCCTTGGAGGTACTTCTTTAGCTTGGAGGTATTCTTATATAAATGAAATTTATAGGTTACATCATAGTATGGCTGATTGGTTACAATCTATATAGGTGATGGAGTCTCATCAAGCTAGCAAATTGGATGCATCTGGTACTGCAAAAGCTGTCATTTCTTGCTTTCAGAAATTGGGCGTGTCTTTCGACATGGACCAGGTGTTTTTATCGAACTTTGTTCTCTAAAATTTATGGCTTCTCTAGTAAAATGTGTACTCATCCTCAGCAGGACCATTTCATTTAGAATTTGCTTACTTTTGAAACTAGATACAATTGATTCGAGATCCTAAGGAGCAGATCGAGGTGGTGGGTGTTCCAGAGGAGCATGTCTCGGGTCATGCTTTCCATCTTTATCATTTGACATCACCAGATAAAACGTAATGCAAGATTTGAGACAATTCATTATTTCTGTTTTAGTCATCTCTACTTGCTGGAAACTGAGTTGTCTGTAACAATAAAACCATCCTCTTTTTTTTGCAGTGTGTCGTTTGAGTTCCAGCACAATGTTTGCGGAAGATCAATATACGCTGAGGGTACTGTGGATGCCGTACTTTTCCTTGCCAAAAAGGTTAGACATCTTCTTCTTTTTCTTTGAAACTGTTTCAAAATCTGTAAATGTGCTAAAAAAATCCAATTCATGAATTGTAGATCCGGTCTAAAGCAGAGAAGCGGATCTATAACATGATCGATGTCTTGAGAGAGGGAAACATGCGTTGAACAAGCCCCAAGCCTGAGACAAATTCCAATCGGAAACCACAGCGGCATTGACTAGATGTTGAAGGTTTTGTTGTTTAGCTTTCTGAAACTACCAGAGAGGGTTCAACTAGTTATTGTTAGTTTTGCTTGGTAATGGTAATTGACATAACCAAAACCTGCGCTTGCATTGTATGTTCTTGTTGAAAAACCTTTAATGTTATGATCTTTGAAACCTTATATAAATAAAAATTGGAAGTGTGACTGTTCTTTTGGGGATCCAATAACCGAAAAGCTATAATTGAACAGTTTAATGTTTTCAAAAGGTTAAAAGGTAACTGTATTTCATTTAGACAAGAAAGGAACAGAGGATAAATTGAACTTATCAAAATGTCTACGTTAGCATATTTAATAAGGCCGGGTGGCAAATTAGTCTCTAATAAGGAAGATGAAGAAGTTCTCTACAGACGTGGTAAATATTTCTTTACTCTTCACCATTCAGATTATCTTCCAAATTCTTGCATCGAAAAGGCCATAGTAATATTATAGCAACATGCCAACATTTTTAGGCATTGATTAATTGATCCACGAGTCTTTTGTTTTTAGGCATTTCATCATGCTAGCCAGTAGGAATGCTCTCAAATTCAGAATAACCTAAGACGAAAATGGTTTATTCCAAAGCATATGCTTAAGATTAAGAATATCCAAAGAATATTCTTGTCTGGAATCATGTTCTTGTCTGTACTTGCACAATCCAAAACTTGTTTTTATACATCTTTAACTTCCATCAACTTTATAGGGTTTTGATCTCTTTTTGCAACCCTTGAATGTGTTTGTTGATTGACATCTATACACATATCGATCATCCTCGTGTTTGATCGATTGGTTTAGATGACCATCAACAAACTCTTTCGTGGTTTTGCATCGCCTTCTGAAATCTAGATTATGTTTTTAGTATCTTTCTAACTATATTTTGTTTGTATCGTCAAAGCAGCTCAAATCTACTTGCATCACCTGGAAAATGCCGCAAGAGAATAATCGAAAAGCTTATTTAGGATTTGATTATCAAAGTTTGTAACTTCTCTGACATGGTTTTGTTAATTTTTTTCTAGTGGTCACAGCTTAGCTCATGAAAAAGTATCATTAAGGTTTCTATATCTCCAAGTCTTAAGCAAGTCTATTATTGAAAGTCTTTTTTTCTGTGTTGTTGGATCGGTTTAATTCCTTTCTCTTTGTATTAAAGATCTATGATGTGTAAAGTACGACCAATGGTTCATACTTGATAATTTCTAAGAGCATTTACACGGAAGATGTGGTTGTGGAGAAAATTGGACTATGTCACTATGGGCCCAGAAAGAAAAGTCAATGAAACAAGTCTATTCTGGTTTAACTACTTCTTTGATGCATATTGTTGTTTTCATTGCGGGTTTCACTAGATTCTTTTTCTTTAAATTGTTTTCGTGATTAAAATAAATTAAATTCAGATTCACATTAATTTCGGAAATATTCCCGGGACCATTCCGATTATGAGTAGGTAGAGACGTAGAATGGCCTCATTATTAACCCTTAGCCTGGTCGAATTAGTTTGGATGTTTTCTATATCCAAAAGCAAACATTTTTCTATCAAACTAAAACACTTTGATTCTGCATGAAGCATGATACATAAACAAATACACTCTACTTAAGAGGATCATAGTTGACCAAAAATAAACTACACAAAAGATTATAGTATTCTTATATAAGAAAGTAAAAAAAGTGGCCATCATGAAAATTTTCAGTTGGAAGAGTGATTTTCATTCATTAGATCATTGAGTTTTTTAGGAGGGTGATTAATTATGGAGGATTATCTTTGGCGTGAATTTTCTTACTTTGAATATTATTAATCGACTTTGACTTTTGAGTCTTTGAGATTTGATTTGCTTATGTTTAGTGGGCACAAATAGAAATAAAATAAGTAGTAGGGTTGTATTAAGAAGGTTTTCTTATTTGTCTTTTAGTACATGTTCTTACACATTTTCAAACTAAAACCGTGTACCAAGTCCGAATACAGCGCATCGTAGCTAACAAGACTTTTGCAAAAATAGTATAATACTTCGATAATGGACTGCTAAAGTTTTCTTTTTATATTTTGATCCCCAAATAAATATTTCTCATCAACAAAAACCGCAAAACATTTCAGATCTTTGTTACAAAAAAGATTAAGAATAACACAAAACAAGATGCAAAATGGAAGTTTATTTGTATTTTCTGCTTCATTAAGCATTTTGGATCCATAAACTATTCACCTGTGACGCAAGAGAACAATCTATGACTTGTATTCCTCATAAGCTGCCCTCGCCGCGATGGAGAATAACCGATATCACCGTCTGGACCAGATCTTCTTCCTTCCCGACAAGACATGGAAGATAAATCTCCAACCGACCATCCACGGCGGTGACGTTGTTGAACACTACCGTTGTTCATCTCTATATGATCAAAAGACGTCGACGGTCGAGACATGACTGAGTGTTCGGATTTAGCGGCTAAAGGGAAAAAGTCGTTATCGTAGGACTCTTTAGTCGTGCCGGCGGAGGAAGAGAGACACTCGTAACGCCGGCGAGTCCGGTTTTTCTTCATAGCCTTAAACGCCATTGGAATCAAACCATCCATTGATTTTTATTATTATTATTAGAGTTTTGTGTGTTAGTTGAAGAAAGAAGAATAGTAAAACCAAAAACAAGAAAGAAGAAGAAGACGTTGTTATTATATGTGTGGGGGAAGTTAGGGGGTTTGTGGTTTTGGTATAGGTAGCACGGAAGCTTTGTTCAACGTCCGCTTTGGAATCGGAATCGGAAGCTCTCAGAAGTTCTCAGAATCTCGCTTCTATGACACTTCCAAAAATATCCTTATAAAAACGTGTTGGAAGCTTGTTTTTCCGTTTTGGAAGCTTACGTTTCCGGTTTAGTAACTACTATTTTTTATATTTAAAAAAATCAAGAACTAATATACTAATTTTGTGATTATGCAGAACTTTACTTAAAACATTATTTGAATAATATGCGAAATGTTGAAAGTGATTAATTTGATTAGTTGAATAAGATTCTTTTAAAAAATTTGAGTATGATGCTTTTTCTTTTGAAAACATAGAATTGTAATGAATATGATGATCTCAAATTAATATGATTTTAGTTGAATGGTGCAAAAAACGAAGTACTGAATTTATGTTATTCATAGCAAAATTTTAATTATATATTATATAAATGTATTGAATTTATGTTATTAATAATAGTTTTTAATATTTGATAATGTTTAAATATATATATATATATATATATATATATATATATCTGTGTTTGTATGAGTATACGCTTCCAACACGTACCCGCTTCCAACACGTACCCGCTTCCTAATTTTTTTTAAAAAGTCGCTTCTACATTTCCAAACGCTTCCGCTTCCGCGTACCCGCTTCTGATTCCATGCAACCTAGGTTTGGTACTGGTTTGGTGATTACACACCTTCCATCAATTTCATTTGTCTATCTCTCTTTTACTTTTATATCTTTAGAAATCAAACTGATTCGTTTTTTTTGTTTCGCTAAATTATTATTGTATTTCATTTTGTTGGATATAAATTGTTTTAGTTTTTTTTTTCTTCTCAACTTAAAATTAATCTTCCAAATAAATCAAGAAATAATTGTAATTATTTCAAAAGAATATGAACATATAAAAGGGTAATATTTTGCAATTGTCTATTCAATTTTTCTTTTTCATAATGTATAAAAATTGTCATATAAAGCCATATTTGAGGCCCATTTAGATTACGTGGCCCAAACCATACTATATCTCAGATCACTCATGCAAACATCTACTAATTTAATTTGGAAATATAATGACTTTCTAAAAATAAACAAAAATATTTAATGAAAGATAGAAATGTCTAAGCTTTCCGATCGTAATTTTTACATCCAAACAAGTTTTACAAAAAAATTTCCTACTATACATGCAATCAAACACAATTATAGGAAATGACTAATTTTTCAAATATATGATCTATGCTTGACATTTCTTTTTTATTTTTTGTGATATTTGTTCTGTCTTAAGAATCGACATGTAAACCCTTGCATTTCCAGGCAATTTGGTTTAAACAACAAGCACTAAATTGCTATTCATCTGACTTCATTTGGTCATGTAATTACCATCTTATATACTTGAGGTTGAGTGCAACTGGTTTGGTTCATAGGGCTTCCAGACAATAAATAATAATATCTTAAGGTTGAGCTTGGCGAGTAGGGATCACAATTTTTGTTTGTAAAAAATCTGAAATGATAGAAAAAAACTGGGTTCGGACGATTATTTGAGTGATCAATGTACAATCTCACTAATTGACTATTATTATTTTTTTCCGTTTCTTAATATATATGGCACTATAATATTAGACAAAGATCACCAAACTAATTAGCCAATTTCCGTTATATAATGGAAAAAATGTAAATTAAACCCCAAAAATATTTTCGTTAAACATGATTCAGGATATGTCCTCCTCTTATTTTATATGTCTAAATCTTTGTTCTTCCATTCCTAATCTTAGTTGCAACTCCATAAATCACACAGATATTCACGTAATTATGCAGATTTATTGAAAATCAACAAAATTCACCCGCTACAATAATCCATCCTAAAATTACGCTTTAGACATAATCAAGGTGCTAGTAAGATAAATATATTTCTATTATTGTCTACAACTTCCTCTGCACCAAAACAGTAAGTAAATCTTGCTAACTAAGAATACACAACTTACCCTTGCATCAACGACTTAGTTCAGTTTCCAGCTCTAAAACTGTTATGTTGATAAGCGATTAGATGCCTAGCTAGTATTCTCAATTTAGTCACTTGCTCTAGATGCTGTGCAAAATACAAAATAACATAGCAATCAATTACGCTTTGTTTAAACCACAACACAGCTGACGGTTGTAGACATACAATGTTTAATATTGCCACAAATTAAACACCTAGTAAATGCAAAGAGACAATGTTATATTTGAATCAAAATTTTAAAATTATTGTTCTAATCAGGATGGACCGTCGAATATTGAGATTTTTTTTAGCCTTAATATTTTAATTCTAAAAATCCCAGTGAAAAATATCTATCCAGTTGAGAGTACTTATCTTTTCATATAATAAAAGATTTCGCTTCTATAGTCTAAATTTTGTAGTAACATAATACATATGTTCCCTCATTATTATTGTGTGCATCGCTGCCTTACAAATAATATGTCTTCCGCTTAGACTCTATATGCCAAATCTTTTACACTCAAGCATCCATGGGTTAGTGTTGTCAACCGTCCACAAGCAGATATTAACAAGAATGTGTACATGATATAGGCACATTGCTCAATATTGGTTTCCAGCATTTGGTAAAAAATCTCTGATAGACTAATTAAACGAAAACCATTCTGCATTAGAGAATGTTGACCCGATGGATCAACCTTAGAGAAATTTTATTTGCATTTCAGGTCTTTGGTTGCGGGTGAAACTGCCAAAAATGATACTGTTGGGCTCTAAGGAAATGTTATTAAGCATAAAACAGAATAGTTTCCACTCGTTTGCTCTACAAAGGGTAATTTAAACTGGCTATATATAAGCTGCCCAAAAATACATTAAAGAGTCACAGAGAGAACCAGAGGGTAAGGAAACACTTTTACTTTTCAACGTACGACTGAACCATGTGTCCATGTTTTCAGTGTCCTTTCACTATAGCTTTATATTATCTCTCTGCTGACTCTGCAGTCTGCATCAACTACAAGTACCAATTATTGCCTCATGATGCATGGTAAAGAAATAGACCTAAAATCAAATCACAGTTTATATCTTACTATCCCTAAATCAATTAGTGTAGACTTATAGAGCTTTACAAAACAGAGCATGTTGGAACAGAGAGCTTACATGAACAAATGCATTTCTTCACCAAGACCAGAGAGAATTTGGGGTTTAACCTTGCTTCGGAGAGAGTTGAATATCAAATTTAATCATCATAACCAATAGGACTCACGGTTAATAGAAACCCTAGAGATTATTAGGCCTAGAGCTTCTCGCATAATTGTTTAGTCAATACATTTGGCGACCATTTAAATAAAATTCTATTTTTTTTGTATCCTATCATTTGATCGTTGGAAATGTCATAAGTTTTTTTAAAATTTTTTTTATAAAGGTTTAAGTAAGTTTATTTTGTTATGGTTTAACTTCAACATACTTTAATTCAATATGTAAATTACATTTCGTGATCCTAATAATACGGCATGCGGCATTACATGTGTTGTGTTTAAACAAACATCACACTTTTTCTGAATTGTTGCCATGCATGTGATCGTAATCCCCTAGAATTTCTTAGGATATAATTGGCCAACTTCTTCTCCGTTTAATCCTCCACTTGTCACGTTTCCCACTCATGTTTGTCCTTTGTATTACCCGTACATTATTCTTCTTTAATTGCCTAATTAATCTTTTATGTATAAATATGCATGGATCCGTAAATTCCTTGCCTTGCTTTTAATAATTAGGATCGTGTAACGTTTTATTGATAATTAAAGCTAAATCAGTTACCACCAATTGAGTCATCACATGCGTTGATATTATGTTCCCTACCATCAACATGCACAACCCTGACCATTCCACTTGCTTTTTCAGTTATCATAGGATTTGAATACAACACATATTATTTTATGTAGGAACACATTTGCGTTCTTCCCTCAAAATCGTAAGCATTCGGACAAAATTTACCCGTGAACATTTACACGTTGAAAATTTGTATTTTGGTTTTGTTAAACCTTTTATATATGATCAAAATAATCGATTTTTCAACATTTTTTAAAAAAGCTGAATAAACAGATATATAGCTGTAGAACGGCTAAACATTGGCCTAGAGAAATTTATTGAGAAGTACAAACGCAAATATATAGACAAATATTTTTGTATCCGATTACATGAATTTCATTAAACTGCTATCTATATGAAATCATAACTTCTTAGGAATTATCATTTACTCACAATAAATATGTAAATAAACACTTGATTTGTTTTAGCATACTAGAGATCATGATAAACGATTTAACCCACAACAGACACAAACTTCTAAAAATTCAAATCTACGTAATACCACTTGTAATATTCTGAAATTTGACAAAACAAAATGTTCTCAGTCGCTTGACAAACTACACGTATAAACTATTTAAGAAAATCAATTTCATATCAAACTTTCTCCTTCAGATCTAAGGGTTAATTCTTTTATATGATAATATTAAATATAACAAGAATGTTAATCCCATCTCAAAGAAAAATCCCTTTCATAAATACGCAAATACTATATATAGCCTCCACTAAACCGTTTCAAAACCCACCACCACTATTCAACTTCTTCCTCTGTATCTCTCTCAAAACAATGCCTTCTTCACATCTCTTAATTCTTCTCTTTCTCCTCTCGATCTCATTGTCCTCAGCTCAAACCTACAATATCCTCTCTTATGGAGCCAAACCCGACGGCAAAACCGACTCGACCAAGGCCTTAACCGACGTGTGGGCCAAAGCATGCGCATCGGTCAAAACGGTCACCATTTTGGTTCCTAAGGGACGGTTTTTATTAAGTAGCATTGTTTTTGACGGTACTAAGTGTAAACGCAAGTCCGTCACCGTCCGTATCCAAGGCACACTTGTGGCTCCATCGGATTATCGAGTCATCGGTAAAGGAAACTACTGGATTTTATTCCAGCATCTCGACGGCCTCTCTGTCTCCGGCGGAGTTCTTGACGCTCAGGGAGCTTCTCTATGGTCTTGCAAAAAGTCCGGCAAGAATTGCCCGAGTGGCGCCACGGTAAGAAGTACTTAATTACCATCTGAACGCTTTATTGTTATTTGTGAATTATGCATTTATGTAGTTTAAAATGTGCCAACTGAAAATATGTCAAGCTTAAGAATGAACAATTTTGTTTTGTTGCCATACAAATTCTGATCAACAAAGTGAGTAAAATGGTAAAAGTTTTATTTTATAGAGAAAAAAAAAGTTACATTTTGTTTTTGACATAAAAGAGTACATGTATAAACTCCGATTACGTATTAGTTAAAGCATAAATTTTGTCTTACATTGCTTATGTTCCAAACTTTATTTTGTTGAACCCTTTACTTTAGCACATATTTATTTTATTTTTGTATTTTACGCCGTTTTCTTATAAGTTCCGCAAATTCCGTTAGCACGATCCAAATGATGCATTTTCCGTAATTTTTTCTCCACTTTTCCGCTAGCAAAAGTTACAAGTTACATCCATGCATATAGTATCGATTAATATAAATATTATGCTAAGTTGACTTCTTACGTTAAGAATCCCAATTCACATGGACCAATCATAGAGTCATTGATGTATATTATGCAATGATAAACTATTATATAATATTTTTAGATAAATGTAATTGATACGTGGGAAACAAACAAACAAACAGAGCATAGGGTTTCAGAGCTCAAGCAACCTGGTGATCTCCGGGCTGACGTCACTTAACAGTCAGATGTTTCACGTCGCGATCAACGGCTGCCGTAACGTAAAAGCTCGAAGGAGTCAAAGTTTCTGCCGACGGAAACAGTCCAAACACTGACGGCATCCACGTGCAGTCATCCTCCACCGTCTCCATCTTCAATTCCAAAATCTCCACCGGCGATGATTGTGTATCCATCGGTCCCGGCACTAACGGACTCTGGATTGAAAACGTCGCTTGTGGCCCTGGCCATGGGATCAGGTATTAATTTAATTGAGCTACTTTTAATCGCAATATTATTGGTGAAGATTATAAGAGTGTTACATTTTCGAGCATATTTTAGATTTTATAATTTATGATTTCTACTAAATTTATTCGTATTAAACATTTGGCGCACAGCATTGGGAGCTTGGGAAAAGAAAGTGTGGAGGAAGGTGTACAAAACGTAACAGTGAAAACGGCGACGTTTACAGGAACAGAGAATGGGGTGAGAATAAAGTCATGGGCCAGGCCTAGTAATGGATTTGCTAAGAATATTCGCTTCCAACATTGTGTTATGAACAACGTACAAAACCCAATCGTCATTGACCAAAACTATTGTCCTGGCAACGAAAATTGCCCTAACCAGGTTCACATTTTTTTTCCAAATTTAATTAAACATCACATATAAAACTATTCTAAAGTTTGTTTATGTATGATAGGTTTCTGGGATAAAAATTAGCGATGTAGTGTTTTTCGATATACACGGGACATCGGCGACGGAAGTCGGAGTCAAATTTGACTGTAGCTCTAAGAAGCCGTGTACCGGAATTCAAATTCAAGATGTGAAGTTGACATACCGGAATAAACCGGCATCAACAGATTGTAGTCATGCAGGAGGGAGTGAAGCTGGATTTCTACTGCCTAACAGTTGTCTATGACTAACTAAATAAATATTTTTTCTTCTTTTTGTTAGTGACGTTGTTTTTCTATATGTGATACGACTTTATTCGTGGAATGTTGGAATACATGAAATTATGGCCTATTAGATTTTTTTGGGTGTGATGCATGTATTTAACTCTTAGAATTTATTTTTTTATCAACCTAGTAATTGTAATTTCTACATGAATTGCAATGTACGAGTGTATGTGCACCAATAATAAATCATTGGAAAACTACTAGACTAGAATTACTTATTTCCAAAATTCCTACAAAAATCGATGTGTGTAAGTCTTAGGTCATGTGAGTTTTAAACAAATTTGGTGAGGTTCTCTGATCCGTCAGAGAGTATTGTGTTGTTGCAACACATAATGAAGCTGGTACTGTATTTTTAGTACGTGGCTTACATTACATCAAACTTGTATGGCTTTTGTAAGTCACTCGTGACCAGAAAAATATTAGTCATTTGTCATTATCACTATACCAGAAATGTTCCAATACCAGTTGAATTATTATCTTACCGAACATGCAATATGCATGCAACTGTGTCCATTCTATGATGTGAGAAGTGAACTACCTAAAATTAATATCTAGTGAAATATTATTTGTCACTACTATTCATTATCACAGTATACTATGACAATAGACCAATATGGTCCACTACTCTTTAAAATCTGATCTTGCTAAGCATGATTTTTGTTTGCAATTAAGTTTTTAAGACTATAGATCTAACCAAAGCAAGAAGGGCTTCACTAAGAGTGAAATAGAGGAAAATGGAGACTAGTGTGAGGAACAAGCAAGTGATACTGAGAGATTATGTGAAGGGTATCCCTAAAGAGTCTGATCTGATGGTTGTCACAGCTTCAGATCCCGTGGAACTCAAGGTTAAGCCTGGATCAGCGGAGATTCTGCTGAAGAATCTTTATTTGTCTTGTGACCCTTACATGGGAATTATCATGAGAAAACCAACTCCTTCGACTTTAGCACTTATTGATGCTTTCGTCCCTGGCAAGGTAACAGCATTACAGAGAGATACATACATACACAAACATGCTTAGCAATTGTTTTTGATTATTGGTGCAGCCTATATCTGGAATTGGAGTGTCCGAAGTGATAGATTCTGATGATCCAGCTTTTGCAAAAGGCGATTTGGTTTGGGGTATTGTGAATTGGGAGGAGTATAGTACTATTAACCCGACTGGTATATTCAAAATCGACGTCAATATCAATGTTCCTCTCAGCTACTATACTGGAATCCTCGGTTAGTATGGAGTTTATTTTTGCAGAAACTTAAAGGAAGGTAAAATGTTATGCATCCATTTCTCTTAAAAGCTCTGTTTTTCAATAACAGGTATGATAGGTTTGACTGCTTATGCCGGGTTTTACGAGATATGTTCACCTAAGAAAGGAGAAACAGTCTTTGTCTCTGCGGCTTCTGGTGCGGTTGGTCAGCTCGTGGGTCAGTTTGCTAAGTTGATGGGCTGCTACGTTGTTGGAAGTGCCGGAAGTAAACAAAAGGTTAGGCCTTGGTTTTGAAACTCAGTAATCAAAAGAGCTGAACAATTCTGTTTTTTTTCTTCTTCTTACATTGTTGTTTGGTTCCCACAAAAGGTTGATCTCCTGCTGAACAAGCTCGGTTTCGATGATGCATTCAATTACAAGGAAGAGCCTGACCTTGAATCTGCCTTGAAGAGGTTCTTATTTGGCTACTTCTATTCAGCTTCTTGAATCATAGAATCAAAATCTCTTCTCTTTCCCGCAGATGTTTCCCAAAAGGCATTGACATATACTTTGAGAACGTGGGAGGCAAAATGCTTGACGCCGTGCTACTAAACATGAGAACTTCAGGAAGAATCTCTGTCTGTGGGATGATCTCTCAGTACCATCTTGAAACCAGAGACAGGTTACAAAATCTAACCGACATCATCTTCAAGAGGATAAAGTTGCAAGGATTTGCTTCTTATGACTTCTTTTTTTTTTTTTTTTTTTTGAAAAAGTTTTTGTGTTTTCTTGGGTTACATTTTCAATTGCAAAGTCCAACATCCCAAATGGGTATGGGCCAAAACTAAACATGTTCTAGTGAGTTACAAAAGAGATAATGGGCCTGGAGCACTGAAACCCTAGAGTGCAGCAGCCGGAGAAAAGAGAGCCGCCGTCTGATTTTTCATGCTCCAGACCAACTAACGGAACGCAGATCCGAGAAGATTCCACCGATAATGAATAGAAATTGAACCTCCAAGGGCGCCACTCAAAGTGGGAGAAGAGACCACGCCTTTAGGTGACAACAGAGACTTGGAGCTGAAAAGACTGCCGGAGCTAGAGACGCGAAACAGAGATCAGACAAACTGAAGAAGAATCAGCCTCGTTCCAGTCGTATCGAGTGGGAGGAGAGAAACCATACCACGCCTCAACTTGACCTTACCGTAGATCCGCCACCAGTAACCTTACCGTAGATCCGCCGCCGTCCTCAAGCAAGCTGCAATCCAAAGGAAGAGTCATCCCGTGGTTCCGCTTCTAGATTCTCTTCTCTCTACTTCGCTTCCCCTTCTCGAAAGCCTCGTCAGCCACCAAGACAGATGAACAACCACCAGTCAACACCGGGAGCCAAACGGAGATCCTCCAGATTTGTCGCCAGAGGACACATCTCCAAATCCTGTCCTCACCGGATCTGGATCTGCAGAGCAACGCCGCCAAAGAACCACCATCGACCTAAGTACCTTCCCGATTCTACGCCCGACCACTCACCTTCTCAAGTAAAGCTTGGACCACATCGTTGAGCGCTGAGGAATAAAAAGAGGACGGAACCGGAGGAGGTCAAAGCCAGTGCTGCCGGCGCCACCGCACTTCAACCTCCGGTAATCTCAAAGTCGCTTGTGTCGAGGAGAGAGGTGGGAGAGAAATCTTGCGGTCGCGTGACTATCACGCGCACGCAAGTCTTTTTGAGACATGAATTGCTTCTTATGACTTCATGGATCGATTTCCCAAGTTTCTGGAGTTTGTGCTTCCCTACATAAAAGAAGAAAAGATAAAGTACTTGGAAGACATCGTTGAAGGACTCGAGAACGGTCCCGCTGCTCTTGTTGGACTTCTCTATGGACAAAACGTTGGCAAGCAAGTTCTTAAGGTTGCTTGAGGAATAAGATATATAGGTATGATTGTGTAGAACCATACCAATCTGTACTAAGATATAGATTCTTATAGTTTGTTGCAAAGATAAACAATAAGACTGCTACATCTGTAATTTATTATTTTACAAGAAGTTGATTATGCTTTAGCATTCTGCGGCTGCATGTTGTTGTCTTTGTTTAAGTTTGAGCTCTGATTGGAAGTTTTATGAAATAAAAGGGTATATTATCAAATTCAATATTTTTCGTGTTTATATGGGCTAGAATGGAAACTCAATTAAAGCCAGGCCCAATATTTCTGGCCCAGTGTTACAAACTACGCCTAAAGTTTCAGCAGATCAAAAAGGGGGAAAAGATAAACCCTAATTCCTCAGATTTTTCGAGATTACGCATTACATTTGGATCTGCAGTGACCTACCGATTCGAGTAGCTAGCTATGGGGATTCTGTCGTGGTTCACAGGAAGTCCTAAGCCTTCGCAGTCCGAGACGTCGAAGCCGGAGATAATTCAGACGCCGAAATCGGAAACTCCGGCTCCAGGGATGAACGGAGCCATAGAAGTTCCTCGGCCCGATCGCGCAACGGTTTTCGAGTTCGGCTCTGTTGCGGCCACCGGAGACAGAGTCACTCTCGCTGGATATTGCCCCGTTTCCGACGATCTCGAACCTTGTCGTTGGGAGATTCTTCCCGCCGACGGGAAAGACGCGCCGCAGTTTCGCGTCGTGTTCTGAAGAACGGCTCAGATTCCAGAAGATATAACTTGTTCATTTCGTTTTCGAGAATTGTATTGGTCTGGTAATGTCATCGCTCTTCTATAAAATTGTACAATTTTTCACTTGAAATCGATCAAAGTTCTTTATCTTGACTTAGCGCAGTGATGATTAAGTTGCCATATTATTAGATTGGTTAATTGAAAATTTGGACTTTTTTATAATAACAGATGTCAACGATTGTTAAATTATTAACCCTGAATCATCTTCGCAAACCAAACCCACCATCGCCAGGTTGTATTCTAATATTAAAATAAGTTCTTTGTAATCCAATCACTAATTAGTTGCTTTATTTTTAATCATCGACATTTCTAATTACTTGATCTAATTATGTATGAGATCCATTAAATAAAGAGACTGGATAAGTGATTACCCGCGTTTTACTGCTCCAAACGACGTTGTTAGCCAACGAAACTACTGTTTGTCAATCTGTTTATGGATAATTCCTTAAACGAAGAACAATTAACAACACAAAAATAAGATTAAAGAAAAAAGTAGGAAAAAAGAAACACCACGATCGTCCATTTTTCGTTTCGTGACTTTCGTCATCTGCTTCTTCAACGCAATCTGACGATTTTCCGAAAGAGACAATGTGGTTTTGATCCTTAATAGATCTTCTTTGCGATTCATTAATCAATCATGGAGAACGTAGCCGCGCAATTGAAGCGTGGGATTTCGAGACAATTCTCGACAGGATCAATGCGACGAACCCTAAGCCGACAATTCACACGCCAATCCTCTCTCGATCCACGCCGTAACAACATGAGATTCAGCTTCGGCCGTCAATCTTCGCTAGATCCGATTAGACGGAGCCCTGAATCTCTTAACTGCGAGCCGCATATGTCTGTGCCGGAGAATCTCGATTCCACGATGCAGCTTCTCTTTATGGCGAGTAAAGGTGATGTTAATGGCGTCGAGGAGCTACTCAATGAAGGAATTGATGTGAATAGCATTGATCTCGATGGTCGTACGGCTCTTCACATTGCCTCATGTGAAGGTCACTACGACGTCGTTAAGGTTCTTCTTAGCCGGAGAGCTAACATCGATGCTCGTGATCGTTGGGGTAGTACGGTCCGTTCTTCTTCACCCTTCTCATCCATATCTGCAAATTTAACCGTTTTGGTCTGGTTTTTACGGTTTACGAATTGCAAAACGCAATATTATTCGGTTAAGTTTGATACATTGTCGATTCTGGTTCGGATTTGGCTTTATAGCAAAATTGAGGTTGAAATTGGATACAGCTTCTTCAGATATGGAAAAATGAACCGAAATCGATTTGGTTTTTCGATTGTTTTTGTTTTGGTTAAACCATTAAGGTGGCATTTTTGACATTGTTCAGGCGGCTGTTGATGCCAAGTATTATGGGAATGTTGAAGTGTATAATCTCTTGAAAGCTCGAGGAGCTAAAGCTCCGGTATGGTATATTATTTAACAAAGATTTATCTTTTATGCTCTTAAAAGATGATTAATCTCTCTCTCTCTCTCTCTCTCTCTCTCTGGTGTTTTGCTTCATCATTAACATTTGTCTGTATTAAAATTTTAGAAAACCAGAAAGACTCCAATGACAGTAGGTAATCCGAAAGAAGTTCCTGAGTATGAGCTTAATCCACTCGAGCTTCAAGTTCGAAAAGTTGATGGTATCTCAAAGGTTGTTGATTCTCCTAATTTACACAAGAGCTGAGATTTTTTACTCCTAAATCTCTTATGCTGCTGCTTTGTGTATTTTCCTTACATGTTTTGCAGGGAACTTATCAAGTTGCTAAATGGAATGGCACACGAGTCTCAGTCAAAATATTCGAAAAAGATAGTTATTCAGATCCGGAACGCGTGTATGCATTCTTCTTGTTCTTGAATTTCACTGTATAACATGTTGTAACATGAATAGTGTAACACTCTTTTTTCTGGTTCTTTTGTACGAGCAGAAACGCTTTCACAAACGAATTGACATTGCTAGCAAAAGCTCGGCATCCAAATATTGTTCAATTTGTTGGAGCCGTCACTCAAAATCTACCGATGATGATCGTAATTGAGTATAATCCAAAAGTAAGTAAGCATTGTTTTTTTTTTAAATTTCGTTTTCTGCGTATTGAATCACGAAAATAGCAATCTTGCTTCATTAATTTTCTCAATTTCAGGGCGATCTAAGTGGCTATCTTCAAAAGAAAGGTCGTCTTTCACCTTCAAAGGCTCTGAGATTTGCTCTTGATATTGCCAGAGGCATGAACTATCTTCATGAATGTAAACCGGATCCAATCATCCACTGCGATTTAAAGCCAAAGTATGATAAGCCGAGAGCAACTTAGTTAATGGTGAAAAAAACAGTTTGGATAATATTTTGAAAGTTTTTTGTAAGGTGCCAGAAATATTTTGCTAGATAGAGGAGGACAATTGAAGATCTCTGGATTTGGTTTGTTAAAGTTGTCAAAGATTGCAGAAGATAATGCAAAAGTAGTGAATCACGAAGATCAAATTGACAAGTCAAGTAAGAAAAAGGCTGTATTTATAGTTAGAAACAGATTCATATATATAACAAGCATTGTTCTTGAAAGATCCTAAGCTTCCATTTAAACTGCAGATTACTATATAGCACCAGAACTTTACAAAGACGATATCTTCGATAAAAGGGTCGATGTGCATTCGTTTGGTGTCATTTTGTATGAGGTAATAACACACAAAGCTTTAGCCTTTTTTCTAATAGTTAAGTTTCTAAGCTCTGCAACTATTTTCGGTTTTATATGTGAAGTTGACTGAGGGAGTATCATTATTCCATCCTAAACCGCCTGAAGAGGTTGCAGAATCGATATGTATAGAAGGAAAGAGACCAATAATAAAGACAAAATCGAAGAGCTACCCTCCGGAATTGAAAGAGTAAGCATTGCAAGATTCGGTTATAAAGCAGTTGTTATGTGAAAGTTTCATTCAGATATTATTACATTCTTAATGATGTTTGAAAACATTAGCAACTCAAGAATTGCGTTCATTCTGTAGGTTGATTGAGGAATGTTGGCATCCAGAAATCAGTATGAGGCCAATATTCTCTGAGATTATTATTCGACTCGACAAAATAGTTGCAAACTGTTCTAAGCAGGGATGGTGGAAAGATACATTTAAGTTCCCCTGGTAAAAAAAATTGTTTTCAATCTGTCTAAGTATTTGTAGTTAAAACAAAGATTTATGTTCATCATGTTTTTTTTTGTAGGAAATAAAAGGGAAAATATTGAATCAATCAACCTTAAAACTGAAATCCCCGGAGATGAAGAAAAAGATAAACAAGATGAGAATGAGATTTTGCAGACTCAAGCACATTCACAAACTCACTCACTTTGTAGAAACAGATGATCACTTATTATTTTATTTTATTTTTCCTTTTCATGATTGTGTGTTTCATATCATAAGTTTTTGGGTTATTTGTAAGTATATATTTTACTATAAACATACACATATCACAGTAAAAATGGAAGGGCATTTTAAATTCTAGATAAGATTAATGAATTTCTGCTGAAAATAAATAGAAGTGCTTAAGGGAGTAAATAGAGAAAACATTTATAAACTGTGGAAAGATATGATTTCAACAAAATATTAAATTATCGGATCATCCAACAAGTTTTAATAATTATTCAAATCTGTCTAATAAAATTTAGTTTAAAGATTGTAATGTAAATTTTTGATAAATTATCTTATAATTATCACAATGGAGAAAATGTTTGTTAGAAACAATTGTTTTGTTTGATGAAGAAGTAAAAGATTTTTAATTATTTTTACTCTAATAATATTTAATTATCAACACAACCAAAAATAATGATGAAAAAAATAATAAATAAAACTATCTCGTCTTGGGGTACAATCATTATATCTGTATCTGATAGTGGATTTGCCCAAAGGAATGGGACCCAAATATGATCCAACGGTGGAGGTAAAAATATCTTTATTTATTCTACGACCAAAAAAATAAAAAAAATCTAAACCCCTTTCTGACGATTTATTTGCCGCATCCCTAAAACCTCCGGCGTGGTGGTTTTTGGTTCCGGTAAACAGAGTTCTGCATCTTCAGATTCCTCTCTCCGCTCTGCAATCTGCTCAACTGTAAGTGATACTTTGTCTCTCTTTTTTCTTTTTGTCTCATATCTTCTTCGATTTTCTCATAGTTTCGAATCAAGGGTTTCTTCTTTTCATTTCAATCTCTTGCTTAGCTTCATTTTTCAATATCTGTTCGATTATCATCACTTGAGATTTTTTTGGGTAGAGATTGATCTTCTGGCTTTTGATTTAGCGATAAGTTGCTCTTTTTCAAATATCAGATTAAGGACGGTTATCTTCTGGGAGATGTCCAGCTGATTCCACAACAAGGATATCAAGAAGAAACATGGCGTCAAGAGCTATCGTTAGGAGAAAGAGTGTAATTTCTGATTACTTGAACGTCTATGCTCGCTCGAATCTGAGAAGCTTTCAGTCCATTGGAAATCCAACTCAGGCCGTTGATTCACATGCTTATCACTCTGTTAGCAACCCTCCTCCCGTCGAATCTAACCGTGTAGCTGAACACAAGTCCTTTACAGGAAGAGATGGTTTTCTATTTCCATCAAGAAATGGATATTTTGATAGTAGATTCCATGGGTTTCACTCCTCAGGCATTGGTTATGGAAGTTCAGAAGTTGTTCCTTCCCTGGGGATGAGATATATGAGCGTAGCTATTCGTAATGCTACTACTGTTGCATCTAAGCAACCGGAAGATGAGGATAAGAAAGATGATGGGGTTGCTAAAACTAGGAAAGAGGCATCTCCTGAGGAATGTGATCAAGCTGTTGAGAGTCTGAGCAGTGTTAAAGCAAAGGCTAAAGCTAAACGTCTTCAAGCAACCAAAAAGGTTGCTCGATCGATAGTACAGAGGACATGGGCATTTGTTCTTGGGATTGGTCCTGCTTTAAGAGCTGTTGCCTCCATGAGCAGGTTTAGTTTTCTCCTGACAATGTGTATTCTTAATCTCCAGGCTTTATGTATAGTTATTGTAGTGTACTGAATTACTGTTTTCTACAGGGCGGATTGGGCAAAAAAGCTCACTCACTGGAAACATGAGTTTGTATCAACATTGAAACATTATTGGCTGGGGACCAAATTACTTTGGGCAGACACTAGAATCAGTTCAAGATTGCTGCTCAAGTTGGCTGGTGGAAAGAGCCTCTCCAGAAGAGAAAGACAACAGCTAACTCGAACAACAGCTGATATCTTTAGATTAGTACCATTTGCAGTGTTCATCTTAGTGCCATTTATGGAGTTTCTTCTACCAGTTTTCTTGAAGCTCTTCCCTAATATGTTACCGTCAACTTTCCAGGACAAGATGAAAGAAGAGGTATGTTTCAATGGAGTCTAGGCTTTACATGTTCGTTTATTACCTTCTTGCCTGGTCTCTCTTTTCGATGTTGCTCTTTGGTTAATGCACAGGAAGCATTGAAAAGAAAATTACTTGCAAGGATAGAATATGCTAAGTTTCTTCAGGAAACAGCCAAAGAGATGGCTAAAGAAGTTAAACACTCAAGAACTGGAGACTTAAAGAAAACCGCCGAAGACCTGGATGAGTTTCTAGACAAGGTGAAAAGTCATGGATTTTGTCTTGGCTCAGATACTTCCCTTTCTTTTATTTCCTCCGTTCTTAAAATCCTTCTTTGCAGGTTCGAAGAGGTCAAATAGTCCAAAATGATGAACTTTTGGGATTTGCAAAGCTTTTCAACGATGAGCTTACTTTGGATAACATTAGCAGGTTTGTTACTCCTTTTTTGTTGAATCTCAGAGATGTTTTGTGCTCTTAAAGGCACATGTTCGGAAAGTAATGACCTCTTCGTCTTTCAATTATAGGCCTCGTTTGGTTAGCATGTGCAAATATATGGGTATTAGCCCATATGGAACAGATGCTTATCTGCGATATATGCTCAGGAAAAGACTGAGGAGGTAAGATGCTTCCACGTCTCATTGTTAGTAGACTTCTTACCTTGCTTTGATGTTTAATTTTTACTCCTTTTCACTGCAGCATTAAGGAAGATGATAAGCTGATTAGAGCTGAGGGTGTTGATTCCCTTTCAGAAGCTGAACTACGCAAAGATTGCAGGGAACGAGGAATGCTGGGGCTGGTTTCAGTTGAAGAGATGAGGCAACAGGTTTATCCTTTTCACTCCTATAATTCTCATTGCTTTGTTATTTATTTATCAAAGTAGTCTTTGTTATTTATTTATTAAACTCCATCGGGAAAAGATAATGTTATAGCTGTTAATGTTTTACTATCGAAACAACCTTGCAGCTTCGCGATTGGATGGACTTGTCACTTAATCATTCTGTCCCCTCGTCATTATTGATCCTATCTAGGTGGGTTCCATATCTCTTTTTCTTCATTATTTTGTTCTTCCATCGGTTTTATTGCGAATAAATTTCTGATAGCAGTTTATACTCAGGGCATTCACGGTTTCAGGAAGAGTTAAAGCAGAAGATGCTGTCCGAGCTACTCTTTCTTCTCTACCTGACGAGGTTGTGGATACTGTTGGTATTACTTCTCTGCCATCTGAAGACCCTGTTTCTGAGAGAAGAAGGAAATTAGAGTACCTTGAGATGCAAGAAGAACTGATCAAGGTATGATCATACGCCACTTGATTGTATTGTATTATGCTTGCTTGAGGAAGTTAGAGAACTACAATTGTCTAGGTTTCAGATTTTACATTTTGTATGTTAATATATATGTAGGAAGAAGAAGAGAAAGAAGAAGAAGAGCTTACAAGGATTAAGGATGTTAAAGGTGGTGAAGAGGATAAGGCGCTGCAAGAGATGACCATACCAACGGCCAGCGAAGCACAAGAACAGGCCAGAGCTAGAGTTCTTGAACAGCAAGATGATCTTTGCGAACTTAGCCGTGCACTGGGCATTTTAGCTTCTGCTTCTGTAAGAAAAATGAGTCTATGGTTGTCAATGATTAATATGCAGAGCAATTATATCTGATACCTGTTTGAGACTCTGTTTGTTTTTGCTATAAACAGTCAGTGTGCAGAGAGCGCGAAGAATTCCTGAGATTGGTCAAGAAAGAGGTACAGCTGTCTGCAAATGCTTGATAGCTTGCTTGATTAGCATTTTTTGTCGATAAATAGTTTGCTTGATTAGCATTTTTGTCGATAAATAGTTTGCTTGAGCAACATTTTGTGTCCTAAATTGAAAGACACTGTTTATCTGTTTCTCCAGATGGAGTTCTACAATAAAATGGTTGAGAGAGAAGATGTAGATGGTGAAAAAGCTGCAGTGAAGGCATACAAGGCAGCTAGAGAAGATACTGACCAAGCTGATGAAGTTGCTGAAGCAGACGAGGTTTCCTCGGCACTAATGGAAAAGGTAAAAAGATTTTAAATCGTTCTTAAGAATATCATAGTTCTATGAGATTTGTATCAGAGCTAACCCTTCAGGCATACTTTTTAAGGTTGATGGTCTGATACAAAACCTTGAGAAGGAAATTGATGATGTGGATATCAAAATTGGCAAAGGCTGGCAGGTTCTTGACAGGTATTTTGACATTTCATTTCCGTTTGATTGTTGTGCTTCTGAGACTAAAGTTTCGAGATTTGTCTGATTCGAATGCACACAGGGATCGAGATGGGAAGGTCACACCTGATGAAGTTGCAGCTGCTGCCATGTATCTGAAAGACACACTCGCTAAGGAAGGCCTTCAACAACTAATCAGCAGTCTCTCTAAAGATAAAGGTAAAGAACAGATTGATCCTCTCCTTGTTGAATTCTTATCTTTCTAAAGTGATCTGATCTTTGTTTTGAATTGGTTTTTCAACAGAGGGAAGAATCATGGTGGAAGACATTGTAAGGTTAGGGAGGTTGGGAAGTAAGCCAGAAGAACATACAACAGAAGAAGAAGAATCAAATTGAAGGATTTTAAGACAATACTTTTAGTTGAAGTGCAGATAGCTTTTAAGAGGACAGGATTGAGTGAGACCTTTTGCTAGCTACGTGAAAAGAGGCTTAAAAATTTTTAAAAGACAACAATTAGCCAAGAAAGAGATTTTGGGCTTTTTATTATATGAAATCATATGATTGAATAGTATATACTAGTTTGATTGATGTTCCTCGTGCCTCTGGCGCATAGTACTGAAACTCTTCAGGCAAAGAGTTGTTGAGCAAAGCATTGTAGCTCCCAAGCTGATAAAGCCTATCTTCCTAATAGTTAAAAGCCATTTACATGTTTGTTTGATAAGTATGCAGTTTAAGATCATATTGGTTAAGTGGTTGTGGTAATTACCATTGACAAAAAGCTTAAATTTCTCAGGGGCCCATGACTTCCTCGTTATCTCCTCCGATTTCTGTGGTCTATATATAACCTTCCGGAAATTGGTGAAACGCGCGGGATAACGTTCAATTAATTAATTTGAGTTTTGCACGTGCACAACATGGGCCAGGCCTTATACGCGTCCTATTGCTTTTGTAGACCCCAGCGATAGTGTTTTATTAAATTGCAATTTATTTTAGGAATAAGGCCTCAGCTCATATAAAATGTAGCATAACTATTCTAGCCCACCAAAGCACAGACCGAAATTTCATTTACTCAACCCATGTTCGCAAGAGATTTACTGATACGATTTGATTTCGCCAAATACAAAACTGTCCAACCTAAATTTCAAACAATCTTCGAGTTTAAGATGATTGATCCGAGTCCGACAGTAAAGCTCCCGTAGTTTCAGACCTAAGCCCTAAAGTATGATTGTTTAACGAAAGATCTATGATGCTTGAATAGTAAATACTGTATTAGCTTGATTGATGTTCCTCGTGCCTATTTTTTGGTCAGCCAAAATCAGTTGTGTTTTTGTAAGATTTTATCATATATCATAGGTTGATAATTTTTCTTATTTTAAGAGTCAAATGGAATAATATTGTAATAGCAAAAAAGAACTTGATCACAAGAATCTATTCAAGAAAATAACAATCTTCATACATGTCAAGTACAAGAAGCTTTTTTAATCTGAGGTAGAAGACGATAACAACAACATGACCATTGATGTGGTTGATGATGATGATGTTAGGACAGGCCTAGGCTCCGTCAGCTACAGTCCTCTTTACTGTACTGATGTAAAGAACTGCATCCAAAGAAAACGTATATTTTATATACATAAGAAGAACAATATACAAAGAAGAAGAAGATAGAGAAAAGAATATTTTAGTCACCGTTGTTTCCACGGATAAAGGCGTCACCATATTTGTTCTTGAGCTGCCCGTTTACATACTCCTCTGTCTGCTCCATCGCTATGTTCATATACCCATCAAGACAAGCAAGAATGCCTGTGTAGAAGATTTAAAAGACTTAAATCAATTCTTGATCAGAAACTCAATATTAAGCTTGACTAGACCTTAGACAAAACTGAATCAGGCAACAAGAGAAACAAGTTGAGATTAATGATAAAAGTAGTCTCTCTTAAATGACCTTTAGGCCTTGATCAAAGACAAACTGACTTATATATGTCTAGCATCCAAAGCCTCGAAAGTACAGCAACAAGAAACCCAAGCTTCAGAATCTCCTAGTCAACTATTGTAGCCTCATTGCAGGTAATAAATAGGTTTACTTTTAACATAAATCTGATGATCCTCTGATGCACAACCACAGTTAAATATGTGGAGGCACATTAAAAAAAAGGATAGTCTATTTTTTTCTCTACTTTCTCATAGCTATCAATTTAACCCTCTATTAATTTCCACAGAACGGCTGTCACAAAACCTGGTTTCTTGGAAGTGGAAAAGAAAATGTTCTAAAGAAAACAACAGAAAATGTAAGAAAAGCTTGTCATTTTGACAAGTGTTTTCAAAGGAATTAGTTAAAAGTGACTTGGTCCGGATTAAAAATACAACTCTTTGGTATCATTAACATGGCCAAAGCCAAAGGCACCAGTCCTAAGTAAAAAATTCTAAGCTAAAGTGAAGCAGAGATGATAGATAGACAATTTGCAAAAGCTAAACCATCGACTACAAAACGAAAGCTATATAGCCACACAAAACATGTAAGAATATGAAGAAGTAGAAGAAATCTACAGAGAGAGAGAGAGATCCACCTCGATAATCAACACCAGAGTTGAGCTTCACAACAACGGGTCTCCCACGAATCGATTTGAGGAAATCTGCTGGTGTCTTTGTGCTTCCAGAAGCTTTCTCTCCAACTCCACTCATACTCATTTCTTCTTCTAAGCACGATCCTTTATGTAGCTGCAAAAACAATTGAGATCTCAAAAATCAGTTGGGTCTCTCAGATATATGATTATTCGACCACAATCATCTAAATCCAACTATTCTTCGTCAAGAGTAAGCAAAATTCGAACAACAAAACTCAAACGTAACCCATCGGAAAAGTAAATTCGTAGCTCCTCAACGATCTCAATAACAAAAACACTCCGAACCCTAAAACCCTAAACTTTCAACCCAATGAAAGCGAATCGATTGAAAGAGTAAAGAAAAATCGAAACTTTCACATGGATTCATGAAATAAATAAGAAATCTATACCTGACCTACTCGAGTCGATACATCTCTGTTCGATTTTCACAAATAGTAAAGAGAGAGCGAAGAAATTATGAATCAGTGTAATGAACGGGTTTACAATAAATAACATAAGGGTTTAATTATTTACAATAACGAGCTTTAAGATAAATATTTGAAATATTGGTCCTTTATAAATTTAACATTTTATAATTGGGGTGGAATTAAATCTCAAGTGCGTTTGTGTTCTGCCTCACAGTTGTTTTCTCCTCTCTCGCTCGCTTTCTCTACAGATCCCTAAATTCTCTCCTTTGGACCGTTAATCCCAAACCCTAAAATCCTCACAAACGTCTTCATCCTCAATCTCTACTTGTCTTTCTCCTTTCAAGTTCTCTTTCTTCTGATAGAAATTTGCCGGTGAAATATTTGATTCTATCATCAGCTATGGGGAAGAATCAAGCTTACAAGGCTATGCAGAGATCTAGGGTTGGCTCCAGCTCGGCGCAGCCAGAAGAAGTTGAAGACGGAATGGTTTGTACCTTTTCATACTAGTTTCTTAATTGCAACTGATTATGATTTTACGTCTCAAGAAATCTAATTTGATTTTGATTATTTATGGTTTTGCTTTATCTTCTTGTTAATGGGTTATCGAGATACTGTAGAATTCAGCCTACAATCTCTTGCAGATCCTTTATGAGTCCCAATTTTGATGGAAGAACTTGTATCTAATCTCTTAGGGCTTTTTGATAATACCAAGTTATGTTCATGCTTAGATATAATAAGGGCCACATTGATTCAGTGGTCTCTTATCGTTGTTATAATCTGTGAGCACATTAAGCATTTGGACAAGTCAAACTTTTATATGGAGCAATTTGCTTCTTTCTCTCTCAAGTTTTGTTTTGTTTTTTGTTCGGCTTGATGATCATATTTTGTATAAGTACTGGAACATTTCTGATGAGGAGTGTCTCAGGTGGATGGTTCATTTCATACACCAGAGTGGCATGCGGCTCGTTTGGCTAGCCTTAAGACGACACACACAATTACATGGGAAGAGTATAAGAAGAAGCAGAAGGTAAGCTTTATATCGTTTTTAGACTTTCGGTAATAACAAAGGTTGAGATCTTCTAATTGTTGTATGGAATGCTAGTCCTTGTTATAATCCTGTATAAGATAAATTGACCATTGATGCTAAGTGTTCATAAGATCGCTATTATTGACATCAATTTAGAAGCTTTTATTCAACAAATCATTTCCCTCTGTCGTGTTAAGTGTTTATTGTGTATTCATACCAAAAATACTGTTTCTTTCTTCCTTGTTACATCTATATCTGTGTTGAGGTTTAGAAGTAACTCTAGCTTCTTATTTTGGATAACACATAGATTGTCAAGCTCCTTTTTTTTTTTGACATTTTTCGTTATCTGCAATATCAGTTCCTTACCTTTTGCAGCTTCTCTGCGTTGTGAATATGGAACATTAGGAATTGTTTAACATTGTATCTTTTATTATGTGACACTTTTTAGGAAGAAGAATTGAAAAAGGGAGAACTTGAAGCAGATACCGATAAACTGATGCGTGAGTATAGAGCTCAGCTGGATGCAGAAAGGGCATTGAAACTCTCCAAGGGAAGGAACTATTCTAGTGATAAGTCTCGGAAAGGTAATAATAAGATCAACTTAACTAGATAGAATATCTAAACCTTCTTTCTGAGGAAGTTATTAACTGGTTGCCATGACCTAACAGATAAGAAAGATAGAGATTCAAAGAAGAAAAGCAAAAAGAGAAAGGTGCTTATAAAAGTTTATCTTAAAACAGATGGTTTCATGTGTTATAGCTTCTATTAACATTTACGATGTTGGGTTGTTGTAGCATTATTCGTCCTCAGAGTCGTCATCTAGTAGTGATGATGATGATTCAAGAAGATCGAGATCAAGTTCTAAAAGATCAAAGAAGGAGAAGAAGCACAAGTCTAGCAGAGACAAACACTCTAGCAAAAGTAAAGACGAAACCGATGGCCCTGTACCTCTCTCTAGATTCTTTGGCAATCTGAAGAATTGACTCAAGAAAACCTTGCAAAAGAACCATTACAAAGAGTAAGATTGTCTTCACTCCAAATACTCAAATTAGGATATGATTGCTTTCTTTCTTGTTGCAATGTTTTACCTTTGACAATAGCTCATGTATTATTATTTGTTGGATTGAGAGTTGCAATAATGCCTACATAATCAATCAGAGTTTGTTTGTTTTCCCTCGTTAAAATTAAAATTGACAACATAAAAAGGATTTATTAGGGAATCTAGAAGAAAATCATAGCACATCAATAATGTTACTAGAGATTCTCAGTCTGAAAGAGTCTGAAAAGACAAAAAGAAAAGAAATATCCAAAAAACTGAAAAGACAAGAAACACAGAACAAGGTTCAACGATGGATACTGAATTGGTCCTCTCTAAGCATCTCTCAAAAGATTTAAAGGGCCAAGATAGATAAAGAGAAGACAAGACTGTTTGAAGAACTGTTGTCAAGGCAAAGTCAATCTTTCTTTTCAACTTTTGGCTGGTCTTGAGGGTTGAAAGCCAGGGCTTCACAATAGATCAACTCCTTAATTTGCTCCTCTGTGATTTGATGTTGCTCTATCTCCTCAAAATTCAAGGGCTCCATGCACACTGATTCATCTTTATATCCTCGAAACGATTCAAGGTATGGATGAGCAAGCGCTTCTTCAACTGAAAAAGTGGCAAAAATTTGCTGATAAGAATACTAATAAAACTACAAGAGAGACAATAAACAGAGACAGAAGCTTACCTGAGATTCTCTTTCTAGAGTCAAATGTTAACATCTTCTCCATCAAGTCTACAGCTAGAGGAGGCAAATTGGGTAATTTCTCGGAGAAAGATTGGCGAGGAAACGAAGGAACCTTTCGCATGTATTGCTTAGCGGGTTCATGCAATGCTCCAAGATCTTCTTCGGATGGAGTCCCTAAGAGCTGCAAAACAAAGTTATAAGTTAATTAAGAGTCACAAAAAGGTATGTTATTCTTGGCTAAAAAATGAGTTTAACTTAACTACCTCCATAATCAAACGAAGTTGATGAACTTGATTGTTACCGGGGAAGAGAGGTTTCCGATTAACTATTTTCATGAAAATACAGCCAACAGACCAAACATCTACTGTTGTGGTATAATTAGCACATTCTAACACAAGTTCGGGTGCACGGTACCATCTCGTGACAACATAATCAATCATGAGATGGCTCTCAGGAATGACACGAGCAAGCCCGAAGTCAGAGATCTTTAACTCCCAATTTTTATTCAAGAGGAGATTGCCTGCTTTTAAATCTTTATGCACCACATTGGCTGAATGAATGTACCTTAATCCACACAGGATTTGGTACAAGAGATACTACAAAAGAAAAGGAGATAGGCAAATTTAACATTCTCAAGCTCTCTAATTTAATCAAATGAATTTAAGTTTCAAGAAGTAGTTTCAAACTCAAACCTTGAAATGATCTTGGTTTAGTTCTTGATTGGATCTCAAGACTTCATAAAGGTGAACGTCCATAAATTCATTTACAATGTAAATATCTTCATAGAAAATTCTCTGAGGTGGGCAGTATCACGTCTTTGAGTCCAATAATCTATGGAAAATGGTATTGTCTTATATAACTAATGAATATATAAAATATAATGTTGAGATAATTGTGATGAAATCAAACTACCATTTTCATGGTTCAATTGACGAAGAATCTTGATTTCACGGAGAGTTCTCTTTGCTTCCATAATGTTATTAAATGCATGCATTGTTTTCTTTATTGCTACCTTCTCATTGGTCTCTGAGTTCACAGCCGAACTGTAAAAGAAAAGGTGAAAATAAATGTAAATGTGTCAACTGTCAATGTTCTTCAAAGTAACAGAAAACCAAAAAACCGTAAAATCGTGAAATTTTAGTGGATCCTAAGGTTTTACAGATCCAAATAGTTCTTTTTTTGATATGACAGATCCGGATTTAGTTATCCTAAAATTTCAGAATATTTTACCCGGTGCTCATTCATAATATAAAAAATGTAAAACTCGTGAATAGTTTAATTTCGTGGAAAATAAAACAATTGTTTACAATTTTAGTGTCTGAAATGATAAAACAAATGAAATTTTCACATTAAAAAAAAACAGAAACTTTATCAACCAAATCCAAGAAATTCTGTCATGATTTTCTCGGAAAATACAACTAAAATTTCTCACAAAAAATTATCCACCCAACAATTTTCTACAACCTAAGATCTATAAATTATTAGAAAAAAATGAAACTATACCAAAGTTAAAGGCAGTTAAAAGATAAAGAAAAGAGGTTGAAAGAAAATGAGGTACCAAACTATGCCAAAAGCACCTCTGCCAATAAGTATGGTTGGTGATTTATATTTTGAGGAGATTTTGAAGATAATCCCATCTATATTGTATTGTATAAATCTGGCGTCATGACTAAAATTATCCGAAACTTCTTCAACCATGAGATTTTGAGACGATGGATATGAAACATCGTCGATAATCTCGCCGTTGGTTTCCATCATCTCAACACCGTTAGTTGATTCCATGATCGCTCGGGACCTCACAAACCTAAATTATTTGATTAAAGTTTTTTTTAGCTGATTAGTAATAAATTAACAAATAATTTATAGTATGAGCATGTGTAATTTTTTTAACTCATGATGGACCCAGAAGATAGTTTTGGTAAATACTAATAGTTTTTTTTTCCAAATATTAATAGTTTAAAGTAAAAAATTCTAACTTATGGAAAATTTGCTGGAAAAAGGAAACTGACAAGCAAAATTTCCATAAGTTATAATTGTTTACTAAACTATTAATATTTGAAAACAAAAATAGCTATTAGTATTTACCAAAACTATCTCCTGAGTCCACCATGAGTTAATAAATTACACGTGCAAAACTTGAGTTTCCTTACATATATCTATGAAAACCATAAAATATAGTGTTATAATATTTTAGTATCTTAAAACTCTAATTATAGTGATATGAAATCAAAACTGGACTGAAATAAATAATTTCCAAGATTTAAAGAGAAGAAACGGTTTCACTCGTCGTCATCTTCTTCATGGATGGCTTCACCAGCTGAGTTAAGTGTACAAATGCGATCAATCAAGTTAGCTTTCCTCTGTTGGTAATAAAGCCTCTTCAAGTTAAACCTCTTATGCTCCTTAAGAGATTGCTTCTCTGCCTTTTTAGCTAATGGGTCAGCTCGGATCGCGGCATGAACCTTCTTGTACAATGCCTCCATCTCATCTGCTTCAATGCCTTTCTTCACATACTCACTGAAATGAGCCTGGAATTTCTCGGGCTCGTCTTCGTTTAGAGTCTGCAGAACAAATTGTAAACCTTTTGGGTTTGATGAAGGGTACACACACAAAAAAAAAACTGAGACTTTTAAGTTGTTTTATGATGTTAACCTTCATGTAATCAGCGACATGACCACCGTTTCCGGTAGTTGATCTGACAAGTCCAACATCAAGAAGAGCACGGAAAGGTCTCCGGTTTTCAGTAGGTTCCACTGAGAAATCTTCCCCAGAGGCCTAATGTAAAATTGAAACATTACTAAATGGGCATTTCCTTTATACATACACAAAGAACAACAAAAAAAAAAACACAAGCGTTCTATATTTAAAGTATACCTGGAGATTTCCTTGATATTCTGCATCCATTTCAAGCATTTTCAGGACACGGCGAGCTAGGAGAAGTCCAGTACAGTATGCTAACCAACCAATCATTTTCAATAATCAAACGTTAAGTTATCAATCCAAATAGTATTTTTTTAAGGGTCATTGGTTTAAAAAGTAAATCACCTGCAGCATAGTTAGTAAGACCAACATTAAGCCCATATTGTGGCAGCTCATGAGCATAAGCAGCAGCAAGAATAATATCACCAGCAATGCTCGCAGATACAACTTGTGCGGTTATATCTTTGTTTGTCTACATTACCCCAATCAAGGGTAAACAAAAACACTAAACAAGACTTGATAACAAAATCAATAGGCAAAAAATCGAATTAGATAAGTAGAAGAATGTAATGAACCAAAAAAATATACAAATCTAACAACAAACCGATACTTGGGAGAGTTGTATTTGTTCTTGTCTTGATTGACAAGACGGATTCTGGCACGATAATCAGTTTTGCCATCTATATAAAATATAAACGAGAAATGTCACAAAATGAAAATAAACAACAAAAATCTGTGTGTGTGTAGTATGATTATTAATTTATGATACCTCTTCTTCTACTGAATTTGATCTGATAACTCTTCGAATAAGGCCTTGACTTCTGGGGCTTCACCACCATCACCTCCAATTACACAACAACACAAAAAAAGAAGCACTTCAATTTTACGAGCTAATTTTTATCTCTAGTAGAGATATAAAACTGAGCAAAACTTTTATATCAGACTTAATCAAACCATACGACTTATAATAGTTTGATGGGAATCAATTTGAATCTATGTTTTTGCCCAATCAAACAAGTATATGGAAGTTTATTCAAGTACTGTAATGGATCATATCAAGCGATATTCATTCCTATATAAGCGAAATTGAGACAGTATTTTCGGGATATGGACTCACCATTGTTGCTCCGTGAAGCTTCAATTGTAAAAACCAGACGAGGAATTTATAAAAGACGGCTATATATAGAGAGACAAAAGGACGACGACGATATATAATAAAATGCGTTTGACTAAACCCTCAGTATGCATCTTAAGGCCTTTCATTAATGGGCCTAAAGCCCATATGATTTGGGGAGAAATTAGTAATTACTGTTAAATTTGGCTTTTAACCCATAGCTTTTGTCTTATCTAACTTTTGACCCAACTAGTTCCAAAATTGAAAAAACAAATCTCACCATCACAAGGAAAAAGGTACAAAGTTGAATTTTTTTTTTCATCAAGGTACAAGGTTGAATATTGTGTCTCAAACTCTCAATTATGAATGTTAACGATTTCAAGAAAGACGAACAGAGTAATTCTTGGCAATTGTAAGAAAAGATAAAATAAAAGTTGGAGTCTTTACGCTGCTGCATCAAAGTTGTTCAAAGCTTCTTCAGGGGATGATGATGATAATGCATCTTGGAGATCTTCAGAACTTTCATCAGACGGCTGAGATTCATGCTTAGCAGCAGCCTGCAAAACTCGGCTTCGAACATCTGAGGAAGAAGGTGAAGTTGGGAGGCCAACACCATTTGTCTCAAGTTTCCCTGCAGCCCATGAGAAAGCCTGAGCTCCGAGTCTCACAGGTGCAAGCAACAGGCTTAAAGAGAAAGAAGAAACAATCTTTGTTAATATATAAAAGAGATTTCGCTGAGTTTTTTTAATGGAAGAAGGGTACAATGATGGCCTTTTATACCTAACGTCTTGTTTGAAGTCTTCGGAGTCATTATATGAAGAAAGTCGTTGGTATATTGTCTGCATAATGTCTGAGACTTGAGAAACAAAACGAAGAAACGATATTTGACGTGTAAAGCTTAGAAGTTAGTAAATGGGACTAGCATATAAAATACCTGACCGAGGCCAATGACAGCTATGAGTTGCAGTGTTGCCTCCCACTCTGCGAGAGACATAGCAATCATGTTACTACAGAGTTGAAAGTGAGGAACTTGGCGTTGTGGCGAGAAGGAGAGATTATAAAGGAGGAAATGAGAAAGAATTAAACGCACCAAACAATGCATACAATGCTGCGAAGAACCCCTACATTGATCGCTTTGTGTTAGTCAGGATGCATGCGATTAATATTTTATGGAAAAAGAAATATGGAAATCATAGCATACCACACCAACTCCAACTATTTGCAATGGGGAAGGATTTATCTCCTCAAGAATCGCCTCAGCTTCCTGAAAAGCATTTAGGATGTTTAACTTGTGATTTAAGAGTAGTTTCGGTTTCATCCGACGCAATAGTCAAAAAGACTTGTGTTCATATAGTAACACCGATAGTAAAGCTGCTTAAGAATGTTGAGAGAAACAGTGATAGACACCTCGTTGAGAATGGAAAATGTTGTCTCAGGTTTCAGCTCTTTCACACGAAGGCCTTCCGTAACCCATGATCTAAACCCACCTTGAACCAAGTATGGATTCTGTCATATTATAAGCAACCAAAGGAGAGCTTATTTCGAATGTCTTAACGTAACTAATTTTACTCAAAGTGAATTAGACCCTAATTACTTGCCTTGATACCAACTTTTCTCAAGGCTCTTGCGATGCCCTTAGAACGAGTTCCATCAGCATCCATGACAATAACCTTGGACCTGTCCTATAAGTGGCAGGTAAGCAAAATTTGTGAGATGTCAGCATACTTTAGGAACTGAAGCTCCACCAATGCTTGGGTATGCACAAAACCATAGTAAGTTACGCAAGTGGCATACCTGAACTGCTTTCAAGTTCTTGATGATAACTGCTGTTAAGAAATCATCGAATTCACTTCCACCCTTCAGTAGCCTTTTAACAGCACCATCAACCTTAACATGAATAAAAAAATGAACCATAAAAACGTGAAGAAAGGGAAGGCTTTTATCCTGATTGCTTTTTCACTGTTTAATCATTGATTATTTGTGGCAGTGCTGAAACTTTGTTATGTTCATATATTACATCAGTGGAGTATCTATAGTCAGTATGATCAACAACAATGTGGATGTTGAAACCAACCTCAGGCAGTGTCACACTAGAATATCGAAAACGAGCTGCTCTCCGCAGATCAGGGATTCCATCTTTCTCTCTCAAGGCCTTCAAGATGAACATTTTAATTTCTAGTGTAAGTCTTTGATAAACATTATGTGAAAGAAACAACCAAATTGTGGAGAGTTTTGAAAAGATTAACATGGAACTCGTTCGAAACTTAAGAGCATCTTACTTCAGGCCTGACATCTATGAGCACTGATTTTTCTCTTGATGTTAAAAGCTCCAGAGTTGAATTTGGAGACAAATCTCCAGCGTATCCACCATATGTCCAAACCCGATATAGAACCCTGCAAATATCTGGTGGAAAATATAAACTCGTCTACCCTACATTGTTCTTCTCTCAATAAAGGCAAGTATATATATCCATCCAGGGTAAGAAAAGCCGTGTACCAAAAGGTTCCTGTGGTGCCTACGAAGAGAAAAAGGCGAATGATTGGGTCACCTGGATTCAAGCCGAAATTTCTCTCCAAACCTCCAATGGCAACATATACCTGGTCATCATGATTCTGTTAGAAACATGTAGTCCCTAAAGAATTATTTTTCTTTTGCGAAAAATATGAATGGAACCTTAAGTATATAAGACAAAGTACCTGCTGCAACACAGCTCCCACAGGCTTCAATACTTTTAGAGCAACATCTTCTGATGAGTTAAGCGCACTCTTAACATCTGGAGGAAGTAATTCCTTTGCTGACCCATAAGAGTACACAACAAAAGAAACTCCATTTGTTACAGAACTCTCTGCAATACTAAGTGAGTGCCTCAACAGATCAATGGCAATAAAAGCTGCTCTGTTTGAAGCTTCCTTCAAGCCAGTAGAGAAGCTCGATAACTTGTCTCCAGCTATATCTCCTGTTTGATCTACCGTAGAAAACACACTGTTTAATGCATTATCTACAACTTCAGAAGCATTCTTTGTAATGGATGTCACAGAAGACGAGAAGGAATCCAAAGTGTTCTTTACAGCATTTTCTCCTTGGTTTAGTGAAGAGCTGAAGGACTCCTTGACCCCAGAAGAAAAGTCATCAAAGCTAGCTTTCGCATCAGGAAGTGATCTTGGATTGAGATCTAGAGTATCCGGAAGAGAGACAGAACTATTCGGAGATATATCAACAATTGATTTGGTTCCCGATTCAACCGAGTCTATAAGGCTACTGGTCTTTTCGGTTAAAGTCTCAGCAGCAAGGCTTTCAACAGGGGAAAAATCTGCTGCATTTTCTACATATGTCAATCCCCCATCACCTGCTACAACAGCTTCTCTTATGTCATAAACCATGTAGTTTATATTGTTCGACTCATTCTGGCACAAACTTCTGAATGTGGATACTGGTTGTTCTGTGTTTTCGATAGTACCGGTGCAGAAACTCCCAGTGGCTTGACTTAAGAAACTCTTCTGAAGGTGTGTTCCACTAGAGATACCAAAGAAGGCGTTATCACCCGAACTGTATCTGTGAATCGACTCTCTCCTGAAGGAAGAAAAGCTTCGCCAATTGCCAGGAAATAAGATCTGCAGAAACAATCTGTTATAAGATACTTTTCTATGCAAATGAATTCAAAACCGTAGTTCTCGAAACATATATAACAAAGCATATTCACCACAGCCCAAACAAATCATATAATCCCTGAGAAATTCAATCTTTCTTCTACCATTTCTGTTATTTGATTTCAATTTTACAGAGAAAAACCTCACCTGAGAATGGTAATGGCAGCTTGTGGCCGAGCACAGGGGAAACATTTTGGTCAGTCCTGGATTCTTATAGCACTCTCATAGCTTTCACAACATACCGGAAAAGGAACAACACATACATTTCAGAATAAAGAACGTTCCATGGAAATAGAAAGGGTCACAAAAATCAGAGACCAAGAAGATACAGTGACTAAACAAGAAGATACAGACAAAAAAGACTCCAGCAGCAGATTTAAAAATTAAAATAATGGGTTTCGTCTGAAACATGCAACAAGAATACCCATTATCCAATTATCCAGTCTGAGCATGTTGGGAACCTTAAAGAGAGAAACTTTAGCGATAATCAAAACCAACAGAAGAAACTTAAAGAGAGATCAAATGCAGTAAATTTAACCTACCTGGGTCAAGGTCGACGATGATAAAGTTTCATGAGAAGAGTGGACTGAGCTTGATAAATCAGCTGGTGATTGTGTTGAAAAATATGAGGCGCGTGGATTCGAAAGAGATTGTGTCGCAATTTGGATTGGGTGGAGGAAGATAAGCGAAGAGAATCGTGTGGTTTGTCAGAGCCGTTATTTCATCATCTCTCTATTTATTTGTCTTTTATGTGTGATTGGGTCAATCTCTTCAATTTTAAAACTAATGGGGGCAATGTCGAAGTTATGAAACATTTCTACTCTTTTTCACAAATCATTTTACACGTGTCGTAATATAATTGTTTCTGTTCTGTGGGTTGAGTAACAGCAGATTTGCTCTTCCTCTTCGCTTGTTCGCCTATGACTTCGTGAATTTTGCATCTGATCATCTCTGCAACTTCATGCTTCCTTGCACGGTGAGTTCCTTCTCTTTTAACTAATGAGTCGATTCGAATTCTCTGAAGAATTTATCTCTCTCGGATTTATGAATCTAAGATTTGCGTCTATAATTTTGCTAGTCTGAGTAGTCTTAGATCTCTGGTACTCGTATTTCTTTTTTTACTTTTATGTGGAAGTTTTGAGAACATTCTGAGCTTTTTGCCCTGTGATATTGGAAATAGTTTGATTATAGAAACTAACTATGCTGCATTTTTGGATTCAATTGCTATTTATATCTCTGGATGTCTGTCAAGTGATGGGAGTTCCTCATTTCATTTTCTTTTATTAGACTGTTGGTTTCATATTGATATCAAAGTGAGCACCTGGTCTGCTTGGTCCTGAGTTCAGATGGATCTGCATCCACCAGGTGAGTTCTCTTTTGTGATTTTCCCTTTTGTTTAAATTCAAACGTGTTTCTTTTTGAAGATCTCTTGGGGTTCTTCATCATTTGGTTGGCTAATTACTTATCTTCTTGCATTAGGTGGTTCAAAAAATACATCTATAGTTGTTGTCACCTTAGAGTCCGGTGAGGTCTATGTCATAGCAAGTCTGTTATCTAAGGTTGGCACTCAAGTAATCTATATCGATCCTACGACTGGTATCCTGCGCTACAATGGGAAGCCTGGTCTTGATAATTTTAAGTCAGAGCGTGAAGCCCTAGATTATATCACGAATGGATCAAGAGGAGGTATTAGAAGCTCAATTTATGGCAGGGCAATACTTGGTTATGCTGTGTTGGGGAGCTTTGGGATGCTTCTAGTTGCGACCAGGCTAACTCCAAGTATTCCAGATTTGCCTGGTGGTGGATGTGTATATACAGTGGCTGAGAGTCAATGGGTCAAAATACCACTTCACAATCCACAGCCTCAAGGGAAAGGTGAAATCAAGAATATTCAGGAGTTGACAGAGCTTGACATCGACGGGAAGCACTATTTCTGTGATACTAGGGACATCACTCGCCCCTTCCCAAGTCGTATGCCAGTGCAAACCCCTGATGATGAATTTGTTTGGAATAGATGGTTATCCGTGCCTTTTAAGAATATTGGTCTGCCTGAACTATGTGTCATTCTTCTGCAGGTTTGTCCTCCATTAATGAATTTATGATGGTTGATCAACCTATCCGATTTTGGTTTTTATATGAAGTTTCAAAACTATCTGAATTGATATTCTAAGATGATGTACATCATATCATGTCTTCTTATTCGATGTTAATTACAGGGGTTTGCAGAATATCGACCTTTTGGGAGCTCAGGTCAGGTAGAAGGGATTGTTGCTTTAATGGCCCGCCGTAGCAGACTGCATCCAGGCACTCGTTACCTAGCTAGGGGAATAAATTCATGTTCTGGCACAGGTGAGATGCTCCCACAATTCTCCTATTTCTTTCCTTTTCTGTTGTTAGAACTTCTATTAGTTTTCAATGTTTTTGGTTGGACTCTGTGCCTACCAAATTCTGGATACTTGTATGACTATTTATTTCCCATGGAACCCTTAAAATCAATGGCTGTCTGGAAGACAGGTACACATTTAATGAAAGTGTGGCTGTGGATTTGACTGGGGCCTAAGTTTAGAAGTATATGTTTAGTGCAGGTAACGAAGTTGAGTGTGAGCAGCTTGTATGGACACCTAAAAGGCAGGGTCAAAGCGTTGCTTTTAACTCGTACATTTGGCGGCGTGGCACCATACCAATATGGTGGGGTGCAGAATTGAAGATGACTGCGGCAGAAGCAGAAATTTATGTGGCAGATAGGGATCCGTATAAAGGAAGCACCGAGTATTACCTAAGGTTAAGCAAGCGATATGATACTAGGAATCTAGATGCACCAGTAGGGGAAAACCAGAAGCAAAAGGCTTTTGTTCCAATAGTGTGCGTTAACTTGCTAAGAAGTGGAGAAGGGAAATCAGAATCTATCTTAGTACAACATTTTGAAGAATCAATGAACTTTATCAGATCCAGCGGAAAGCTTCCTTATACTCGTGTTCACCTGATAAATTATGATTGGCATACCAGTGTGAAATTGAAGGGGGAACAGCAAACAATTGAAGGATTATGGATGCATCTAAAATCACCCACTATGGCAATAGGAATTTCTGAAGGTGACTATTTGCCTTCACGACAAAGACTGAAAGATTGCAGAGGTGAGGTGATCTGTATTGATGACATTGAAGGTGCCTTCTGTTTGAGAGCGCATCAAAATGGGGTGATACGTTTCAACTGCGCTGATTCTTTGGATCGAACAAATGCAGCTAGTTTCTTCGGTGGTCTTCAAGTATTTGTAGAGCAGTGTAGAAGGCTGGGAATATCACTGGATACTGATCTTGGATATGGTTATAATTCTGTTAATAATTATGGCGGATACAATGCTCCTCTTCCACCGGGATGGGAAAAAAGAGCTGATGCAGTAACTGGAAAATCGTATTATATAGATCACAATACTAAGACAACGACATGGAGTCATCCATGTCCTGACAAACCATGGAAGAGACTTGACATGAAGTTTGAGGAGTTTAAGAGATCAACTATCTTATCTCCTGTGTCTGAGCTTGCAGATCTTTTTCTGCAACAAGGTGATATCCATGCAACCCTCTATACTGGCTCAAAAGCTATGCACAGCCAAATTCTCAACATCTTCAGCGAAGAATCAGGAGCATTTAAACAGTTTGCTGCAGCACAGAAAAACATGAAAATTACTCTACAGAGAAGATATAAAAATGCAATGGTTGATAGTTCACGGCAAAAGCAGCTGGAGATGTTTCTGGGAATGAGGCTTTTTAAGCATCTTCCATCAATTCCTGTCCAGCCTTTGCATGTAAGCAAATTGGCACAATTTCAGTAAAGTTCTTCCCATTTTACAGCTCACTGTTTCCATGTATATAAACTGCTCCAAAGTATGAATCACATTTTTGCGCCTAGGTTGATTTTGTTTCATGTTGGACAGATGCTCTTTTTTTTTTTTTTTTTTTTTTTGGTAAATAGATGATTCCTAATAGAATAACTTCTTCGTGGATGTGTAGAGTCTACAATTTCTTGCTTTTTAAATTCTCGGTCTAATGCTCACTGCAACAATATTCACATCAGGTACTTTCTCGACCATGTGGTTTCTTTCTGAAACCTGTACCTAGCCTGTCCGAAAGTTCCAATGATGGGTCCAGTCTGCTGAGTGTCAAGAGGAAGGACATAACTTGGGTACCTCCACTTGGATATAATATTACCTCTTAGTTCTCGTTACTTAAAGACTTGAGCTGAAAATTTTCCCTGCTTTTTACATATTTTGCAGCTATGTCCACAAGCTGCAGATATTGTTGAATTATTTATCTATCTCAGTGAGCCTTGCCATGTATGTCAACTTCTACTTACCATTTCCCACGGTGCGGATGATTTGACATGTCCATCCACTGTGGACGTGAGAACTGGACGCCACATAGAGGACCTTAAATTGGTTGTTGAGGTTGACTCTCTTTTAGGTCTTGTCCCTTCTCTTTTATTGTTTGGAGGAGATCATGTAGACTTCCATGCAAGTTAGTTCAACTGGATTACCGATTGCCTGTAATTATGTTTTGTGGACAGGGTGCTTCAATACCACGCTGTGCAAATGGTACAAATCTTCTGATACCCTTACCAGGGTCGATTAGTTCTGAGGATATGGCTGTTACTGGAGCTGGTGCACGTCTTCATGAAAAAGATACATCAAGTCTTTCGCTGCTGTATGATTTTGAAGAACTTGAAGGGCAGTTGGACTTCTTAACCCGTGTAGTTGCTGTTACATTTTATCCAGCTGGTTCTGTTAGAATTCCTATGACTCTTGGTCAGGTATTTACTAATTTCAAAACTGTGAATATTGGTTTATCTACTTCATCATGCTTTGAACTAGTTAAAGTTTGTGAATAACCATCATCAAAAGAGGAAACAGTTTAAAACAACCACTTTTTCTACATTGTGTTTGTGCTGCAGATAGAAGTCCTCGGAATTTCTCTTCCATGGAGAAATATGTTTACTGGCGAACGTACTGGAGGAAGATTAGCTGAACTTGCTAGGAAACCAGATGAAGATGAAATTCCTTTTTCATCTTGTTTTGACTTGAATCCGTTTGCTGCAAAATCTTTACAGACTGAAACTGTGTCCACACCAGTACAACAGAAAGATCCTTTCCCCAGTAATCTGCTTGACCTTTTAACAGGAGAGGTCTCTTCTTCTGACCCCTTCCCACAACCAGCGGTGGAATGTGTTGCAAGTGAAGGAAATGACATGCTTGATTTCTTAGACCAAGCAGTTGTTGAATATCGTGGCTCTGAAACTGTTCCTGGTGGGTCTTGCCCACAAGATAAAAGGCCTAAGGAAAGTGGTGCTCATATGTACTTGAATTGTATAAAGTCCCTTGCGGGTCCAAACATGGTATGTTTCTTCATCCTTATTAAATTGAACTTGAAGAGGGAAATTGGTATCTGGAGATGCAATTAATTCTTGTCACAAACTATATCTGATCATATGATTCTTTTCTTGGTTTAGCTACTCTTCTAACATGTTATCTTTCTTCTTAAAGTACCATTTCTATGGGTAAACTTAGTTCTTGTACGTCTGATATAATACAGGGAAAGAAGCTTGAGTTTGTAGAAGCTATGAAGCTTGAAATTGAACGTCTACGTCTAAATATTTCTGCAGCAGAAAGAGATAGGGCTCTGTTATCAATTGGAATGGATCCTGCTACCATTAATCCAAACTCTTCCCATGACGAGTTATATATTGGAAGATTGTGCAGAATGGCAAATGGACTTGCAGTTCTGGGCCAGGCTTTTCTTGAAGATAAAATTATCGCTTCTATTGATCTAGGGAAGCTGGAAAATAATGTGATAGATTTCTGGAACATTACCGGAATTGGTGAGGGTTGTGATGGCGGAAAGTGTCAAGTCCGAGCCGAGGTCAATAAAAGTCCAGTTGGATCTTCTACCAAGAGTTCAGGAGGAGAGTCTGGCTCAGTGTTCTTGTGTTTCCAATGTATGAAAAAAGCTTGCAAGTTTTGTTGTGCTGGAAAAGGAGCTCTTCTGCTGTCAAAGTCCTACTCCAGGGACACTGCGAATGGAGCTGGAAGTCTCACAGATGGCTCTGCTACTTCAATAGGTTCAAATCATTACATCTGTAAAAGATGCTGCAGCTCGATAGTGCTTGAAGCCTTGATTGTAGATTATGTAAGGGTTTTGGTCAGCTTGCGAAGAAGTGGCCGTGTTGATAATGCTGGTCGGGAAGCTCTGAATGAGGTATTTGGATCTAACATTACCAATCATCTTACTGTTAGAGGTCAACCTTCTCCTAATCGAGAAGACTTGAATTTCCTTCATCAAATTCTGGGTCAAGAGGAGTCACTTGCTGAGTTCCCATATGCAAGCTTCTTACATAAGGTAATTTGCTTCTTATATGTTTTAAAATTACTAAGATCACTTCATTATCTTTGAAAAGGGCTGTTATATGATACCTAATCCTCCTTTCTCTCTTTTGGATGTTTGCATAATGCAATGTAGGTCGAAACTGGGACTGATTCAGCACCATTTTTCTCATTGCTCACCCCTGTGAATCTGGCTTCATGTAATGCCTACTGGAAAGCTCCTCCTTCTGCAAACTCTGTTGAAGCTGTCATCATTCTCAATAGCCTTTCAGATGTCAGCAGTGTGATTCTACTCGTTAGTCCATGTGGTTACTCTGATGCTGATGCTCCTACCGTAAGTTTGATATCTTCAGTTGAATTCTTGTTAACCCATCCCATAACTTACGTGATAATGCTGTCACAATAATGGCATGATTGCAGTCATTCAACATTTTATGTGTGTTCATTGCAGGTCCAAATTTGGGTGAGCAGCAACATAAATAAGGAAGCACGGACTTTGATGGGAAAGTGGGATGTACAGTCCTTTATTAGATCTTCGCCTGAGCTGTATGGTCCAGAAAAGTCTGGTAGAGATGGTAGAGCACCTAGGCATATAAAATTTGCTTTCAAGAATCCTGTTCGCTGCCGCATTATATGGATAACACTGCGTCTTCCTCGGCTTGGATCTAGCTCAGTTAGTTTGGACAAAAACATTGATCTCTTATCTTTGGATGAGAACCCATTTGCTCCAATTCCTCGAAGGGCCTCGTTTGGAGCAACCATTGAGAATGATCCTTGTCTTCATGCGAAACGCATCTTGATCACTGGAAACACCGTGAGGGACAAAACGCTTGCATCATTACAAAGTGTTGGGAGCATAAGAAACTGGCTGGACAGAGCCCCACGTTTGAATAGATTCCTGGTTAGTACCTTATAGAACTACTTGTTCTTTCGCCTTTTTCAATGGCATTTCCTTTATTGTCACTAATCTTTGTTTTCTCATCTTCCAGATACCACTCGAGACTGAGAGACCAATGGAGAATGATCTAGTCTTGGAACTTTATCTCCAACCTGCTTCACCTTTAGCTGCTGGATTCCGTTTAGATGCTTTTAACGCCATAAGGCCTCGTGTGACTCACTCGCCTTCTTCAGATGTAGTTGACATTTGGGACCCGGCAAGTATCATAATGGAAGATAGACACGTCTCTCCAGCCGTCTTGTATATACAAGTATCTGTTCTTCAGGTATCTACATCTTCTCCTCCCCCTGGTGTTTTTAATCCTCATAAAGCGAAATCTTCTAATAAGTGGATCCAAAAAATGTTTCTACAGGAACAGTACAAAATGGTCACAATTGCGGAATACAGATTGCCTGAGGCGAAAATTGGAACACAAATGTATTTTGACTTCCCCAAACAGATTCAAGCACACAGAGTATCGTTTAAGCTGCTTGGAGATGTAGCAGCTTTTGTAGATGAACCCGCAGAGACTGATGAATTGAGTGGTTGGGCTTCTCCTTTTGCTGCAGGACTGTCTTTAGCAAACAGGATTAAGCTATATTACTATGCGGATCCTTATGAGGTAGGCAAATGGGTTTCTGCTGCCTAATATGCTTGGTTCAATCTCACACTTTTGCTGGTCTTAGAATTTTGTTTTCCTTTTCCTCTAAAATTAGTTATGTTTTTTTTTTTTTCTTTTGTGATGAATATACTTGGTAATGAATATTTGGAAGTGATCAGGTTCGTGTTTCACATGATTTTTATAATAAATTTACCTCATTAGAAATAATTAATTTTATCATGTAGGAAACTTCTATAATAGAATTCTTGGTAAGTGTTCTCTTGTTGGCATGTCTTCTTGCGACTCTCAACTTTAATCAGAAAAAAAACAGAGAAATAATCATGTCTTCTTGCGACTCTCTTTGCAAAACATTGAAGATTGATGAAGACATGATAATTTCATCAATTTAGATTAAGAGTCAGTTACACAAGAAACTTCATGGAAACCACAACTGTAAAATAGAGAGCATAAAACAAAATAGATGAAACAAATTCAAAAGGAGATTGACAAGTTACCGTTGGACTGTATTTGCTGATATGGGTCAGAGATTCTAGCTATGTGGGTTTCTTTCTTCTCTTTTTATAGGTAGTTGTGGTGTGACCCATGGTTGAATGGATGGTGAGATCTCTTGAGCCTCTTCTCCAAGAAAATGGTTTCCAGTCGTTGGATTTCTAACTTAGTTTCAATGACACTTAGGCGATGCAGATTTCTTTTTATCTCTTAAAATAGTTTAAATTTTTTTTACTTTTAATGATATCAACTAAACTCTTGACAGATTTTACAATGTGTAAATTATAGAAAAAACATTTATTTTTACAAAATATCATACTCTATTTTTAAATAGTTTTGATTTTATCTTCTGTGGTTTTTTATCCTTAATGAGAAACCACATACTATATTCTAAATAACAAACTTTTATTCTGTGTTAAAAAAAAAAAAAAACTTGTATTCTATAGAAAATTATATCATGTATATGTATAATTTAATTTTCTATAATAATCTTACCACCAAGAGAAATGGATGAATAAGAAGAACACATTATCCACGTTCACTTCTAGTCAGTGTGGTCACTTGGTTGGTGATCAAAACTATAAATTTTAAATCATTGACCATATATTTAAATAAATAAAATTTGTTTGAACAAAAATCCTGGATAAATCAAACAATTGAACCAAAAAAGAATGATCTATTATAGAAAAAAAAACCCAGAAAATTAAAATATTTGGTGCCGAAATCAAATGAAACTTATAAAAGTCCAAAGCTTGATCTGAAAATGGACCGTCGTATCTGAAATTCAATCGACCGAGAAATAAAAAAAAGTAGGATCATGACGATGTTCATGGCTTCAAGGTTTTACCACGAAGCTAAGCTCGCATCTCAATTCCTGTTTACACTTTTAGGAAAGCGAAGCTACAACACATCCATGGCCGCCGCATCTTCCTCAGCTCTCTTCCTTAATCCGTTGACTTCTTCTTCTTCTAGTCTCCGTCATTTTAGATGCTCGCCTGAAATCTCTTCTCTCTCCTTCTCCACGCGTGCGGCTTCTTCTGAGTTCTCTCTAGCGATGAAAGGTCAGAGTCGGAGCTTTGGGGATGTCTCGAAACGAGATCCATCTGTTGTGTGTGACGCCGTTAAGCGCGAGATTGGAGTTGATGGACTCAACATTGCTGAGAATGTGTCTCAGGTTAGATTGGTTTTTATTCGTAGAATTTAAATTGAAATTGAAGGCTATCTATCTATAAGAGGTCCAAGCTAAATTGGTGAATGTCGCAAGTGTGATTTTCCACTAAAATTTGAAATTTTATTAGCTCATGGAGAATGCAAAATGTGGAATTTTTCATTTTTAAGCATTTCAGATGCTTTTCTCATCGATGTGGCATGTTATTTCTGGTGCATACATGCGCTTACTCGATTGCTTTTGTGAATTTGGTTTTGCTTGGAAACTCAAATCGTTCAGAATTTACTTACCTTTCTCTCATCTGTTCTGACTTGATTCAGCTGATTGGGAAAACTCCTATGGTGTACTTGAATAGTATAGCAAAAGGTTGTGTTGCGAATATTGCTGCCAAACTTGAGATCATGGAGCCATGTTGCAGTGTCAAGGATAGGTGTGTAGACTGAGTCTTTTTTTTGTTTCGTTATATGTTTTAGTTTGTTGAGCCCCTTCAAGTCTAAACTTTTACGTTTAACGAATTTCAGGATTGGGTATAGTATGGTTACTGATGCTGAGCAAAAGGGACTTATAGCACCTGGAAAGGTATTGATTATAGATTGATCTTTCTTTTGTAAAGACATATGGATGCGACCAGTTTTGGTGGTTAATCCTGCATAATTGTGTCAGCTTTCTGACTTCATGTTCTTACTGCACTTGTCTAGAGTGTTCTTGTGGAACCTACTAGTGGAAATACGGGTATTGGCCTAGCCTTCATCGCTGCTTCAAGAGGCTATAGACTTATCTTGACAATGCCAGCATCCATGAGTATGGAAAGAAGGGTTCTTTTAAAGGCATTTGGAGCTGAGCTTGTATTAACAGATCCTGCAAAAGGCATGACTGGAGCGGTTCAGAAGGCTGAAGAAATCTTGAAAGCCACTCCCGATGCATACATGCTCCAACAGTTTGACAACCCTGCCAATCCAAAGGTTTGTGGTGTATATTTTTCCCTGTTATAATTTGTGTCATGAATTGGTTTTAGCTCTAGTCATATACCATAAGAGTAAAACTGAAAGGTTAAGTTTTCGGAGAGTACCGAGAAGTGTGCAACTGAAGTGGTTTTCCACTTACATAGTACAAGCAAAGATGCTAGTGGCTGATCCTATTTCAGATAGGTTCAACCTAGTTGCATGAATATGAATCGGCATGATCTTCAGTGAGATTCTCTTGTCACTTTTGTAAACTGCAATTTTATGTCATATTTAAAATATATGCAGATTCATTACGAGACTACTGGTCCTGAGATCTGGGAAGATACAAGGGGGAAGGTGGATATATTTGTTGCAGGCATTGGAACTGGTGGAACTATCACTGGTGTTGGTCGATTCATTAAAGAGAAAAACCCCAAATTGCAGGTAAAGGCAACAAAACAAAAAAAAGGTTCCATCTTTGCTGGAGTACATTTGCAGGTTTTACTTAGACAAGAAAGCTTGTTCATTGAAGTAATAAAATTCGTACTTAAAACTATTTCACGTTTACATGTACTAGGTCATTGGTGTAGAACCCACTGAAAGCGACATACTTTCTGGTGGCAAACCGGGTAAGACTCACAGACAGTTTATAATCAGAAAAAATTTCCATGGTTTTGTACTATGAATTAATATCAATGTATTATTATCTTTATCTTTATCTTGTATTTGAATACAGGACCTCACAAGATTCAAGGAATTGGAGCTGGATTTATACCTAAGAACTTGGATCAGAAAATTATGGATGAAGTCATAGCGGTATAATCTATCTTGTTGGATTTTGTATGATTATACAATTATCTGGTTTCCACATGACATCTGCTATTTTAATTTGCTTAGTGTTCCAATTTCTGAGATTTAAACTTCATCAGTTACTCTTATTGGCATGTTAATTCCTATCTTCTTTTCCTTCTTACCAGATTTCAAGTGAGGAAGCTATAGAAACCGCAAAGCAACTAGCTCTGAAGGAAGGCTTGATGGTTAGTTCTTTCTACTATTTCTGATTTCTGAGTATAGAAGTGGGAACCACATGGATGTTTTGTTACCATGTTGGGTGTGAAAGGTGGAAAATTACACAAGATTTATACGTGAAGGTAATAATTTTTTCAGGTTGGGATATCATCTGGAGCTGCTGCTGCTGCTGCAATGAGAGTCGCAAAGAGACCTGAGAATGCTGGAAAACTCATAGCTGTAAGTCCTTTATTGAAAAGAAAAAAAAGGTGATTCAAAAGTCTTTTAGCTTCAAAATCTCTGGACTGCTTTATAAAAACATCACAAGATGATTTTAGGATTATACAAGTCTCTCGAGTTCATGGTCCAATACTAAACCTAAAGAATCAAACACTAAAGTCACTTTGCTAGTTAGCTTTTTACATCTTCTGTGTAGAAAGATCATCTATGAAGCCAGTAAAGAGAGTGATTATGGAATTAAATCTTGACATGTGGATGAATCTATGAATTTGGTTTTTCAGGTTGTTTTCCCGAGCTTCGGGGAGCGATATCTATCAACCCCGCTGTTCCAGTCAATCAGAGAAGAGGTCGAGAAAATGCAGCCTGAGGTATGAACAACAGCAACTTGGTCTACTTCTGCAAAATTGCTATCTTCTATAATTGCAGTCTGAGTGCTAAGCAATTACTTTTGATCAATAAGACATTAGTGAAAGTGATTTTGGACATCCATCATTAGTCTAAGTATTGTTCAACATTTCTGACCGAAATCCCCAATGGTTAATTATATGAAATTGGACAAGATGAATTATCCCTATTTGATTTTACTTTTTATCAACCAAAAAATTCTAGACTTTGATGTGTAGAATGATGGGAAGTGTCTTACTAAATAAGATAATATAAATTTGTACTGATCAAACCATGACAAATTAATGACATATAATAACTTCACTTTTTCCTGTAGAGCAATAAAAAATGTGTCGTAATCTATACTAAAACATGTCAAAATCTTGTTTTTATTACATTTTATGGACCAAACTTTGGTTGCTAAACTTACTTTCTTTTTTGTGCTCTGTAATATTCTACGTTTGTGGATATTAAAGCTTTGTTTGGTTATTGCTTTTTATGCCTTTCACACTGTTGTTATTAGTAATTTAATCCTTAAACGTTTTGCATGATCATTAAAAAATTCTATCTTTTTGCAATTTTGATCCACAATTGTTCGTATGCCCAGAAAGTCAGTGGTTTATATTATGATTAGGACACGCTCTACCAACCCTCACTATAATTTGTTTTTAATCTAAAAAGGATTAGAAGATAACCTTAATTTTTTACGACTTAATCTATGCCATGTGCTTAAATACATTTAAAAAAAAAAAATACAAGAAGGTTCGTTCCCATCATTTCGACCCTACTTTAACGATTTGAAATTTTAATCTTCTTACTTGTTACTTAATTCTTATGGGATGATATATATATATATATCTATCACTTTAAGATCATAAGCTTTCCCATAAGCCAAAACAACAAACAAGAACATGTCTCGAGAACACAAAGTCTTGCAAATAGTTCTTGTTCTGTTGCTTACTCTGTTTTCATCTACTTACATCTCCCATGGCACCTTGATCCTGGAGCGATCTGCCACTTTAAACAATAACGGTTACGCCATTTTAACGAACACCACGAAGCATTCCTACGGTCAAGCTTTCATGCCCGATTCTTTTCCCATCAAGAACTCATCTTTCTCAATCAACTTCTTCTTCGGGATCGTCCCTGAGCATAAGCAGCAAGGCTCACACGGTATGGCTTGCGTTATCTCTCCTACAAGAGGCATTCCCGGAGCTTCCCCTGATCACTACCTCGGATTATTCAACGAAACAAACAACGGAAAAAACTCGAATCGGATGATAGCTATCGAGTTAGATATACATAAAGATGAAGAATTTGAAGATATTGATGATAACCATGTTGGGATTAACATTAATGGCTTGACATCTGTTAACTCTTCTTCTGCTGGTTACTATGATGATAAGGATGGAAAGTTCCATGACCTTTCATTGATCAGCGGCAAGGTAATGAGGGTTTCGATTGCTTATAGTCAAGAAGATCAACAGCTCAATGTTACTGTATTCCCTGCTGAGATGCCTCTTCCGCCGTAGAAACCGCTTTTGTCTTTAAACAGAGATCTCTCGCCCAACTTTTTTGGAGGAGATGTATCTTGGCTTCACGGCATCGACGGGAGATGTTGGAGCACTCCATTATATGTTGCAAGTGCACATCGATGAAGGAGTCTTTCCTCGAGTGTTGGACTGAAACGTAGTCCCTACCCTTCCTCCATATCCGAAGAAAACATCTCATAGAACAAGGACTATTTTGGTGGTCTGCTTAACGGTATCTTTGATTGCTGCATGTGTCGCCTCGGGGATCGGTTTTGTCTTCTATTTGAGGCATAAGAAGGTTAAAGAGGTTCTTGAAGAATGGGAGATTCAATATGGACCTCATAGGTTTGCTTATAAGGAGCTTTTCAATGCCACAAAGGGTTTCAAGGAGAAACAACTTCTTGGGAAAGGAGGTTTTGGTCAAGTCTATAAAGGAACACTTCCGGGTTCTGATGCAGAGATCGCTGTGAAGCGGACTTCTCATGATTCAAGACAAGGGATGAGTGAGTTTCTAGCAGAGATATCGACCATTGGCCGTCTCAGGCATCCAAATTTAGTCAGGCTTTTGGGATATTGTAGGCATAAAGAGAATCTCTACTTGGTTTATGACTATATGCCTAATGGAAGCCTTGAAAAGTATCTAAACCGGAATGAGAATCAAGAACGGCTCTCTTGGGAACAACGTCTCAAGATCATCAAAGATGTTGCATCTGCTCTACTACACCTGCATCAAGAATGGGCACAAATCATCATTCATCAAGATATCAAACCGGCTAATGTTCTACTTGATCATGAAATGAATGCAAGGCTTGGAGATTTCGGATTGGCGAAGCTGTATGATCAGGGATTTGATTCTGAGACATCTAGAATAGCGGGAACATTCGGGTATATAGCACCTGAGTTTCTAAGAACAGGAAGAGCAACTACTAGCACAGATGTATACGCCTTTTGGGTTGGTTATGCTTGAAGTAGTTTGTGGTAGAAGGTTGATTGAGCGACGTGCAGCGAAAAATGAACAAGTTCTTGTGGATTGGATCTTAGAGCTTTGGGAAAGCGGGAAGATCATCGATGTGACTGAGGAATGAATACGTCAAGAACAAAACAGGGGAGCAATTGAGCTTGTTTTGAAGCTTGGTCTGTTGTGTTCTCATCATGTGGAATCGATAAAACCTAACGTGAGTGCGGTTATGCATATCTTAAACGGCGTTTCGCAGCTTCCGGATAATCTTCTTGATGTCATAACGGCTGAGAGCTTGAGAGGAATGACTGAAACATCAATTGAAGTACTACTTGGTCTTGTTCTGGATTCATTTGGTACAATGACGTTAACAAATTCTTCGTCTCCCATGGACGCTGAAAAAGCCTGAAACCGTATAAGAGAAGTTTAGTTTTAATGAACCATTTATATTCAATCTATCTAGAGATTCTGTATCGTATCCATTTGATAAGTCAAGAAATTTGGGTTTTCCCCATCCTCTCTTGATTCTCCTATATGCCTCAGTAAAGCCTTCGACATCAGATTAATCTCTAAGTTCTTGTTTCTTTGAGCTTTACTTTATAGTTCTATTGTGTTTTTTGTTTGTTGCTTTTGAAGTTTTGTTGTTTGGATTTGTTTAAGTAAACCTACTTTAAAGAGCAATGGCAAATGGCGTGAAACCGTAGATAAACCCTAGCGGATTGCATTCACTTGTCTGCTCTCGGAACAGAGTCAAGGGCCAAGATTATTGAAGTCATTTAACTAGTTAGTTTTTTTCTTCTTTTGGGTGCATGGGCATTAGTTCATGTGTTTAAACCAGAAAGATTCACTTTTCTGTTTTATGATAATATTCATATCTTCCTCACCAAACCCCTCCTCTGACCAAAGACTGTAAGTAAATAATGTGTTCATGAGGTTTTTATATAAAGATATAGCACGATGTGCAAATCCTGTATATTAATTTTGTTTAGTCTCCAGTTAATTGGTTGATATATTTAACATTTAGGAGATTCCGTATTGAGAGCTATCATCTCTTTGCCTCACCAAACCTTCAAATCTATGACCAGTTATGGTAAGATTCCGTATTGAGATTTGGTTCTTCTTGATTGCTTATGGCTGGAGTGACATTCTTATGACAATAACATGGTCACTATGGTATTCGAAAAGACAATGAAAGGTGGGAGAGGGAAGAAAGAGATAGTTTAGTTTTAGGCATGATCAAATAGTGATTAGAGGCCTAATATAGTGTTTAATTAGATGAGTTTAGAAGGGTTGTTTTAGAGGCAGAGGAAAACTTCTCTATAGGAGGTTGAAGGTCACGGGGGAGACGAGTACGGTTAGACAAATTGGGTTCAAACCAGAGATTTTGATAGATTAATGGAGGAAATGCGATATTTCTGACGTAAAGTCATAACACCTTTTAGTGTGAGATGTGTGTGTGTGTGAATGATCATGTAATCGATTCTGCATGGGTCGTCACACATTGTCATTAAGATTCACTTATGAATTACTCAAGACCATCCTTGTAGTTGGCATAACGTTCCATAACCGATCATGCATTAAAATAGTTACACATGTTCATTGGATTTATCCAAGAGACGAGCCACCGCAATTCATAATCTATTTTTTTATTTTTAATGTGGGTTAGAGCTCGAGAATCCACCGCATACTGGTCGTCTAAAAACTATAAAGTCGACTAGTTTCCCGAACAAAATCTTGTCTACGTATCGCGGTATAATTGTCGACAAAAAATCATCTCCAACATTTATATATGGGCTATATTATATATTACGTACAATGCTCCAATAATTAGAGCCCATCAAATGTGGCGGTAAAGCTAACTACATATTAATAAAGCCCTATTGTATTTTGATAAAAAAATTATACTTATGGGTTAAATTAAGCCAATGATGAAGCAAGCACGTGCCTATACCTCACTAACTACTTTGAACTTTTCAAACCAAGTAGTTGTTTACAAAACCAAGTATAAACATAAATTTCTAAATGGATAATGGGGTTTCTTAATTGCAGCATGTGAAATGCATTAAAAACTTTGTCAATAATATTGTACTCCTTTGTTTTCCTCTGGACTACTACAATAATATATACTCGTACTCACACATCAACTATTCTAAGAGATATTTCGTTCCGATCTGAACCACGTTTAATAAAACTGGCACGAAACATGATTTATTTCAAAAGAATAAGAGAGTGAATATAGTAAATGTAAAATACTGAATTGAATAAGAAGGTGAATCAGCTAGGAGTCAAAGCCTCAGTGACCTGATTCAGAGTTTATGGTGCCATTAATCCGGATCATCCAAACTATCAAAAAATAAAAATAATAATAAAAAGGTGAATAAAGTTCTATGATACAAAGGATACCAATTTTAGTTCAGGATTCCTTGATGACATAAGATGCAATACAAGGAATTACTACCTAATATTGCCAAATTATGGGTCACATATTACTTATGTATAACACAGAAATTTTTCACATTGGTTAATACATAATTATCAAATATACGACAAAAAATACAAGAAAGTACGACCACCTAATTATTTCCAAAGGCTAAATACCCAATCCAAAATGCAAAACTTTAAATTCAAAACCTACAACAGTGTAGAAGCATGCAATATTTGAACCTATATTATCACATAAAAGTTTTCATTTAAAAAAATAAATTTCTATACTTTTAACTTCAAATTTTCTATCATCATCTATGGTGGAATAAATAAAAAATATATATAACCTGGAATATTTATATTTTCTGGATGCTATCATTTTTCATCCGTCGTTTTGTGACGAGAAAAATCAAAGAGAAGGTGTAACATTGTTATATTAACCTTTCTTGGCACAGCCTCTTAACCTTTTCAGTTAGCATTGTAAATTTTGGTCGCCAAAACTTCTTTCATCAAACACACGAAACAATAATCTCAAAACCTAGAAGAGTGCAAATCAATTTGTTAATAGTCAAATATCCAAATCTTCTAAGAACCCATGGACTTAACAGATATATATCATATATTAGAAAAAGTTACATTATTTACGGCGTTATTCACGAGTTCTTGGATATATTATTCTTATAATTTTCTGTCACCGTCAGACACAAACACAACCATATGTTTTATATGTATATAATATCGATATGCATGTGTTCAGATCCAAGTCTATTTATATAACCCAAGTCACTGTGATTATACAATTCATATATATATAATCCCCTCATCAAGGCTTCATTAGAATCAATACCATATCATCTTTTTGTCTTCAAAAATAATGAAAATGGATCATCTAATCGCTCCATTTTCTGCAACAAATAGGTACTTAAATCAATCTCTTTTTAAGTTGTGTGGACAAAGTCTCTTCCCACATAATTTTGTACTTAATTTCAACTTGGTTTTGATCATTGAAGGTGGTGGTCGGAAGAAACAACTGCGGTGGTGACCGGAGCAAATAAAGGTATAGGTTTTGCGGTGGTGAAGAGGTTACTGAAGCTTGGACTAACCGTCGTCTTAACCTCCCGAAATACCGAAAATGGAAACCAAGCCGCCGATTCCCTCCGCCGCATTGGCTTTCAAAACATTCATTTTTGTTGCCTTGACATCTCCGATCCTTATTCCATCGCCGCCTTCGCCTCATGGCTCCGTCGCAACTTCGGAGTACTCGATATTCTGGTAGTTACAAATTAAATATATATGTTTGAATAATTATTTAAATGGTTAGATACATTAATTGTATATGTAACTAGACATTTAGTCCACAGGTACTTTGTATAAAATATTAACAAACTAGTCATAATATAAAATATATTACCAAATGCCAACGGATCGTAGAAATTTGATGACTTTTTCTTTAATAGTAGTGATAAAAGAATTTTTTCGATAAATATATACTTCTCTTTTACACATTTTTTTGGTCAAATACTTGTTTATAATTCGAGAAATTTTTAGCCATGGAATCAGTAAGGCGTCATTTTCTGCTTAGGTGAACAACGCCGCCGTTTCATTTAACGCTGTCGGCGAGAATTCCATCAAAGATCCAGAGACCATCATTAAGACCAACTTCCACGGTGCCAAGCTTTTAACGGAGACGCTTTTGCCGTTATTTCGCCGTTCAGTCTCCGCTAGCCGCATCCTTAACATTAGCTCAAGGCTTGGCACATTAAACGTAATATCTTTTCTTCCTCCTATTATATTTCAAAATAATTGTTTTTGCATATTGAAATATTTCGGAAATCGAGGACGAGGAGCATCAAAAAGATATTATCATTTAACATCTACTCGATTTTCGCAAGATTCCAATAATATAGTTTCTAACCAAAACGCGTAAGGAACAAGAAACCTATATATAGTTATATTGCGGGTGCTCATTTAAAAGAAAAAAAAACATGTATGCTATATTGCTGCTATACATATATTGCTCATTTCAAATCCGGTTATATAGTTGAATCTATTTGACTCATTTCGATATGTTTCTTGGCACACAGAAACTGAGAAGCCCTAGTATAAGACAAATCCTAGAAAACGAGGACCTTACGAATGAACAAATAGATGCGACAGTGACTCAGTTTCTGGAGGACGTGAAGAGCGGGACGTGGAAGAAGCAAGGATGGCCAGAGAATTGGCCGGACTACGCTATCTCGAAGATGGCCTTAAACGCTTACTCTAGGGTTTTGGCTCGACGCTACGACGGGCAAAAACTAAGTGTGAATTGCTTATGCCCTGGTTTCACTCGTACGTCTATGACTGGTGGTCAGGGACTCACACGGCGGATGAAGCTGCTGCCACCGTCGCCAACTTGGTGTTGCTTCCTCCGGAAAATCTGATCTCCGGTAAGTTTTATATATGCTTAGAGCCCAAGAAGATTATTTCCAGGTTATGATAACTATATATAGCCAAGATCCTTATTATTAGTAATATTTATTGGTTACTGTAGCAAACTAAAAATCGTATATTTCGTTTTTTTGTTTGTTGACAAATAAGTCGTATATTTTGTGGGTGAATTAGTATACTAAATTCTGTTTGCATTAGTGTATGTGTTGATGAATGACATGTTTATTGGATACGTGTGGTTATTTTGGTTGAGTGTATATAGAGTTTGGTTTCGTTATTACATTCGATGTTATACGATAATGTCTTGATTTGTTGACTCTGTTTTCAATAATGGCATTACATCAATCGGTTAAACATCTCAAAATTTTCTAATTAGGAGAATCTTTTTTCGAAGATTTCACTGTAAATAGTAGACTAAAAAATAATTGGTCCAGCTCGATTGAGACTTTACGTCCAGTTATAAAATTGATACTGATTTTATCAAAAAGAAAAAAATGATAATGGATTCAATTTATATAATTCATTATTTAAAAATAATAAACTCAGAGCAATTATTTTGAGGGTCCAGGCCCATGTAGAAGTGATACTAGGCCTTTTGGCCCATTTTAGGAACTTCAGCTTCATTATTTCGTTTGGTAAATAATGAAATTAGGGTTTCTTCTTCATCCTCCGCAGCCGCTTCTGATTCTTCTATATAAATCAGTAAAGGCATGATCTTTCAGAATCATTCGATTTTAAGTCATAGCTACTTTTGTTTTCTAGTAGATTTTCACTGCTTATTAGGGTTTCTATTGTGGTTTTCAAAGTTTATGATTAAGATTTGTTTTAAGAAAAGCCAATTTGCAGAGCAATGGCGTCAAAAGAAATATGGCGTGAGTTGCCTTGAAGGTTGGCAATAACGAAAAGCGATTCTCCGTGCCTATCAAGTTTTCTAATGTTGATTGTGGCCTCGAACAAGTCGCTACATTCATTATCTTTTACCAAATCCAAATCTCTTTTTTTTCGACGCTTTTCATCTTCTTCGTTTCAAAGATCTGAATTTTACGAATTTCAAATACGTTTTCCCATTTAATCCATTCTTGTAATACTCATTAACATGTTCTCCACCGAGGATCTGTAGGGTGAATTTCGAATATAACAAATACTGGCCGGATTTTACCATATAAACTGTGAAGGGACATAGAATCTAATGTACAAGACCAGGTTCTTCGAGATAATTATAGTCATGGCCCATGGAAAAATGAATTCTTATAATTATTTATTTCCTAAAAGGTTAGATGTTGTTCTTTCTCGTCTAGCATAGTGTCTAGATATGCTCTTAAATCTTAATCAGCTATCAAATCAAAATGGTAACAGTTGTATTGAAGATTCCATAACCTTTCAATTAAAATTGCAAATTTCATAAGAAAGATTACCTACAATGGAAGCTACGAAACAAACGACGACTGAGAAAACCTTATAAGAATTCAGAAGTATTTTAAAAGTTTGTAGGAAACTTTGAGGTCCAGTTCTTACAAAAGGCTTTGTGATGCTGCTGTTCATCTACAAACGAATCTATCATCGTAAGTGTGCATCAATCTCAGATCTGTATATATGCTCTTGGGGAGCCAAAGAATCAATTATATTTGGTAAGCTTAAAACTTTCAGCGTCCATGGGAGATAAAAGAGTCTGTAACCGCCAATGTACCCAATGAATTCACATCAAGTAGTACTTCCATTGATGTCTCAGGCCATCCTTTAAATTTCTCTGCCCTTATGACATCAAGAAGATTATCCGGAAGCTGTGAAACGCCACTCAAGATCCGCATTACCGCACTCATAGCTGGTCTAACTGATGCAGCATGATGCGAACACAGCACACCGAGCTTCAAAACAAAGCTCAATTTGTCCCCTATTGTGTTCTTGACGGATACTTTCCTCTGTTGCATCGAAAATTTTCTCATTTTCCCAAAGCTCTAAGATCCAATCCACAAGAACTTCTTCATTTTCTGCTGCACGTCGCTCAATCAATCTTCTACCACAAACTACTTCAAGCATAACCAACCCAAAGGCATAAACATCAGTGCTTGTAGTTGCTCTTCCTGTTCCTAAAAACTCTGGTTCGATATACCCGAATGTTCCCGCCTCTTTAGATTTCTCAGGATCAAATCCTGATCATACTGCTTCGCACGTCCGAAATCTCCAAGCCTTGAATTCATTTCTTGGTCGAGTAGAACATTAGCCGGTTTGATATCTCTATGAATGATGACTTGTACCCATTCTTGATGCAGGTGTAGTAGAGCAGATGCAACATCTTTGATGATCTTGAAACGTTGTTCCCAACTGAGCCGTTCTTGATTCTCATTACGGTTCACATACTTGTCAAGGCTTCCATTAGGCATAAAGTCATAAACCAAGTAGAGATTCTCTTTATGCCTACAATAACCCAAAAGCCTGACTAAATTTGGATGCCTGAGACGGCCAATGGTCGATATCTCGGCTAGAAACTCACTCATCCCTTGCCTTGAATCATGAGAGAAGTCCGCTTCACAGCGATCTCTGCATCAGAACCCGGAAGAGTTCCTTTATAGACTTGACCAAAACCTCCTTTCCCAAGAAGTTGTTTCTCCTTGAAACCATTTGTGGCATTGAAAAGCTCCTTATAAGCAAACCTATGAGGTCCATATTGAATCTCCCATTCTTCAAGAACCTGCTTAACCTTCTTATGCCTCATATAGAAGACAAAACCGATGAGGCAACACACGCAACAATCACAGATATTGTTAAGCAGACCGCTAAAACCGTTCTCGTTCTATTAGATGCTTTCTTTGGATATCGAGGAAGGGTTGGTATTCTACCAAACTCCAATCTCGGATACTCAACTTCTCCATTAATAAACCAACCCATCATGTAATGAATTGCTCTAACCAATCCAGTCGATGCAGTGAATCCAAAGTACATTTTCTCAAGCAAATACGGAGAGAGGTCTCGGTTTAAAGACAAAAGCGGTTTCTGAGGTGGAACAGGCATCTCAGCAGGGAACAAAGTAACATTGAGCTGTTGATCAGGTTGACTATAAACTATCGAAAGCCTCATTACTTTTCTGCTAATCAAAGAAAGTTTGTTAAAGTTTCCATCTTTATCATCATAATAACCAGCAGAAGCAGAGACAACAGATCTCAATCCATTAATGTTAATCCCAACATGATTATCATCAATATCTCCAAACTCTTCGTCTTTATGTATGTCTAACTCGATAGCTATTACGTTATTTGAGGCTTTACCGTTGTTTGTTTCGTTGAAGATTCCGAGATATTGATCGGAGGAAGCTCCGGAAGCTCCGGAAGGTGTCTTGTGGGAGAGATAACAAAAGCCATACCGTGTGAGACATGCTGGTTATGCTCAGGGACGATCGCAAAGAAGAAGTTGATTGAGAAAGATGTTGTGAGACCTGTTGATGAGTTCTTGATTGAAAGTGGTTCGCTCTCGAAAGCTTGACTGTATGTATGTTTTGTTGTGTTGGTTAAAGTGAAGTAACCGTTGAAGCCGATTCCTGCAGATCCTTTTTGAGATGAAGTAACCGTGAGAATTGTAAAACAGAGTAAGGAACAGAGCAAGAATTGCTTGATAGAGACTAAGTTCACGAGACATTGATATTTTGTTTCTGTTTTTGGGTTTGTGGGGAAACTGATGATCCTGTAGGATATTATCATCTCTTGAGTGTTGAGATGAAACATATAAAAGTCAAACAAGTTGACTTTCAGGTCATTAAAAAGAAATTTTGGTCAAATTTTGCAACAAGGAATTTTTAAGATCACTAATCCATTGTGGATTAACAGTGTGAAAGCATCAAAGCAATTGAAAAAACAAATCAATTTTCACAGCTATAGCATTGACCGAAAATTAGGCTACAAATATGTTAAGAATTACATTTTTAACGGGAAAATGATGATACATGCACCAATTTATCATTGGATTGACCTTAGTTTTTCTTATAATCCTAATATATATACTCTAACATCATCTCGTAGAACAACATTACGCATAAAAAAGTCTTCAACTTTCTAGAATCTATCATCCCTGTTGACTTGTGTATACTAAGTAACAATTATTGCAAATTTGATCTAGTTTAAAAAGTTAACCTACAGATCAAATTAATTTGTTGTTTTTATTCCAAATTTTCAAAATAGAGAACTACAACATTTAAAATAAAAAAAATTGTAGGAAAAATCTGGTGCAGCTAAAATTAGATAAGTTGCCAAAAAAAGTAGTTACAAAGAACTTTATTGTTCTGACCCAAAAAAACAATATTGTAGTTTGGCCCAAAAGAAAAGGTTAAAGTTTGTTGTTTGGCCCAAAAGCAAAATGTCTGAGTTTCGAAATTAACCTCTGTTCTGGAATCGTTCAAACGGTTGCAGAGAAAGAGAGTAGTATCTGGAGCCGTGAAAGTCCTTCAACCCGTACACAAATGGTAGATTATATTCTTGAAATTAGAAAATTTCCCCTAGAAACAATCTTTTCCATCAATTAGCTTAGCCTCAAAAAACTCAGAAAACTAAAAATTGCTGGAAACACTTGAAAAGAACATCACTATATGTTACATCTGTAAACTAGTAATCCAGATCACAAATATCACTCAAAATCATCACCACTCATCAAACTGAAGTAAGATAAAAAAATCAAAGAAGAAGAAGAGAAAGAAAAAAAGAGTCAATAGTTGCAAATCACGCAAATCTGTTAAAAGCCTTCCTCCCAAATGTTGCAGGCATCGAAACAGTGGAATCAATACTCATATTTCCTACGGATTTGAGTGTCTTATGCTTCTCAAGCACAACAGCTCCAGAACTAGAAGAACCTGAACCCTTGTTGTTGCTCATGAACAGTGACCCTTTGTTCCATTTGAACGAACCAAGAGGAACGAACTCCGTCTCTTCTCGTTGTTGGACTGTGACCGGTGTATGGTCCATTCTCTCTTTGGATTACTGTTTGCTCTCAGTTTTGCTTTAGCTGAGGACAGTTGGAGCCATGTAGCTTGGAGCTGAGAATGGAGGACAGCTTGGAGGCTATCATCATCTTTATAAGGATAACCTTGTGTGGCTCTTCATCCTCCTCGTGAGTATCTTGAGAGGTTGCTGTCTGGTTGGGGAGTATGAATGGGTCTCGATGGAGTCACAAATGTGGATCTTGATGAGTTTGGTGTGGAAATGTCGAAACTGTTGTTGAGCCTGGAAATGGTTTTGGTTACTAGGTTGAGGCTGAGGACTCGGGCTCGGTCGTGTTGGTGTTAGCCTGAAAGGTTGGCTTTGGTTCTTCTGCCGGTCCACCCAGTTCCACCAAAGTGGGAACCCACTTGTTCGAATGTCCTGACCAGATTTGGGACTGTTTTTCCATAACTAAACAGAGAAAGAGAGAAATGTTGGCGAAAACCGGAGATTTTTGGTGAGTATAGAAGGAGAAATGAATGTGTATACCTGGTGAGAATAAGCATAGGCCATAGATCTTTCTCTTTTGATCATTGCATCAATCTTCCTATGCAGCCTCGCATCTTTTTCTTCTTTCAGTTAGCACGCTATCGTCCCCAATCCTCAGACTGTGGGAAAGAACAATAAATGTCAAAATGATTCCAACTGAGATAACTTTAGTCTTGGAAACCAGAGATTCATGAGAGCAATTACCATAAGGCTAGAGGCTAATTTGGTGTCGTCTTTTCTCATTCCTAGCTCGGTTTTCCAGCATTTGGATGCGACGTGACTGGACTTGTATTTGAACCTCGGACTAAAAGCTGCATATACTTCATAGCATTCATCGTTTGACGCTTCACGCTGTGTCCTCTAACCACTCCTTGAAGCCTGACAAGACCTTTCAAAGCTCTGAAACTCCTCCTTGCCTACAAAAAAGTTTCCAGCTCCTAAATTATGGATTGGCTACTGTTTGATAAATGGTGACACAACAAAAATCAAGAATGTTTTACATTACCATGTAACCTCTAAAAAGCTGCTTGAATCTTTGTTGCAGCAGCATATTTGACCAGTAGAGTTGGCTCTGGTCTATACACAAACTCACGTCGCTGCACAATCTGAGGCGAAACCGCTCTTGGAGAAGGAAGCTTTGGAGGAGGGGCTTCGGAGAAGGGGCTCCAGAGGAAACAACTCTTGGCGAAATTGGTTTTGGAGAAGAGACATATCTCTGAGAAGGCACTTTAGGAGAAGCAGGCCTAATAAGAGGAGATGGAACAGAGGCTGATGATGCCTTTGCTCGATCCGTGGGACTTGGTGGCCTAAAAACAAGGTTATGCTCTCGTTCGGCTTCGCATAAGATCTTTTCGATACTACTAGGGTGTCTAAAAGTGGGAAGAAAAGAATATGTTTCTCCATCCCTTGGCTTCTTTCCAAAACCTTTCTTCTTCTTTTTCTTTGTTTTCGCTCCTTCTCTCTGGTTCTTGCTTTCAAACATCAAAATGTATAAACTTCAATCATCATTTCAGTTTAGGGAAATCAAAGGTAAAACTTTCTTACGTTGTTGTTGCTTAGATGCTTGTCCTTGGAATGTGGCGTAAAAGTTCTTTAAATTGCAGAAAACCAACTTCCTTTCTTCCCCCATTTTTCGAACATTACTTTCCTTTTAACTATTAATCATAGCAAGAAACAGAACATAAACATTTTTGAAGCTTTTCTGATTCAAGAACATGCTCATAAACATTACTGCTTACAGAGTTTGATGATGGCCAAGATTTGTAAAGACGGCGCAAGTTAGCATGATTGCTCTGTTTTACCAAGGAGGAACAGCTTCAACCCTCAAAACTCCTACAACATTTTCCAAATTGAAACAGCAGTTTCGGACAAAAGAATTAAAACAAAAGAAAATTTCAAGAACTTGAGCAATCAAAGACAAGAAGAAACTGCCAGAAAACAAAGATTTGAAGTTGTTGAGCTTTCATGAAAAAGGAAAGTTTTTAACTTTTGAGAAATCTTAAATTGAACTCTATCTTTCTAGCCTATATTAGGTGAACTGATTAAATCACATTAATTGACTGAAACTTACTTATGCTGATATAATGTTTCCCCAGGTTTATACCTTGAGGTATCTTAGACAAAAGATAGATCAGAGAAACCAACAAAAACAAATTGTGCACAACTCTGTAATTAGGCAGACCAAACGACAAGAAAATTTATCTTTTTCCTAACACCCAGAAGACAAAAACATCGGGATAATCACAAAACAACATAATTTAACTTACCTTGATTATGGGCTTTCCACAGAAGTAAAGTAATAGAGAAAAGCTGTTCCTCAACACACAGAGATAAAGAAATTTAAAAGAAGCAGCCAGAGAAGAAATCAGAAAGACTCTTGCCTATCAAGTTCTTATTGCTTTTTCTAACATTTTTTCTTTCTTTCTAATATTTGTTTTTTTTTGGAGCTTAAATTAGTTTGAATTTGTAGAAAAGTCTGCAACTTTGATTCTGAGTCTAGCTGGTATGATGGGAGAAATTTAAAACCTTTTTCTTTTTTTCTCTGACCACCCTTTTGGATTAATCAAATCAAATCAATTTAATTTTAGATTGATGGTACAGAGAGAATTAGTTAGCCACTTTCTCACTCAATGTTGTCTAACTTTACTTCATTATAAAGACAAACATTTTAAGGAAACCTAAACCCAGAAACCAATCTCGATTTTCAAATTTGACCAAAAGCCGTTTATCTAATGATGAGTTAAACCATACTTAGATGATTGATAATGAGAGCTAGTCTCCAAAGAAGTAGAATCATAAGTGTTAAATGTTGAGTTACATTAGTTCAGATGTTACCAATAATAAATAAATTTTGGACCAAAACGGTTAGGTTTGGACCGTTTGGTGGAGGGATTCTGTCGTATACTTATCATGAGTACGTCAGTCGATGCTAGTATTAAAGTAGCCCAAAATTAAAACAAAACAAAAAAAAAACCTTCTTGTAACCAATCTCAAGAATTTTTATCGTAGACGACGAGGTTGATTCTTTGGTCTTCTTTGTCTTGGACGACCACACGCCTATGTCACGCACTTGATTTCACCTTCTTAGATTACTTATGTCAGTCAAGTCAAAATTTTGTCCCCTCTTTCTTTTGTCTCTTCTTTAGAATAATCAATTAATCATCACTCATCAACGGTTATATTCAGCAGATATTAGGTACAGAAGAAATTTTTCAATAAATAATATTTTTAAAATTAAATCTAGTATCTAATGCATATACTATTACTTTTGGATTCAAAAGTTAGACATTTTCACCATTGGATAATCATAATTGAAATTGCAAGGAAAGTATTCAAATCCCGGTTTTCCAATAACCATTAGATCAACTTAATTTCAACAACTATACCCATTAACAAAAAACTAAATTTCAACAACTATATCCATTAACAAATAAAAAAAGCTAAATTTCAATAACTAAATTATACCTTATATTATATTGTGAAAATTCACATGTCAAACATGTTTTAGTGAGATGGTAATTGTTTATATTGTTTAAAAGAAGATCATTTCTTAGATTGAACACATGTCATCTTACCAGTTATACCAAACAGAATACTAATCATTTGTTTATTATAATGAAATTCAACCAGCTTGATATTGATGTTTGAGATAAAAGTGTAATTGTGTTATCAGACCATCTTCAGTAATATAAAGTAAATTGTTAAACCCTTAGACAAAAAAGAAAAATACAAAGGAAAATGGTAATAATAATAATAGAAATGGAGGGTTCGAAGTTAGAAAGTAATAATGATATGGATAAGAGCTAGGATACAATTCAAGCAAATAAAAACTTGCAATTAACCCAAAGTGACAAGACAACTCCCATTCCCAACATTCCTTCTTCTTCATAGGCCGACAACACTACGGTCGCGCGTGTTTTTTTTGTTTCAAATTAAAATTTCTCATATTTTTATTTAACCAAATTTCATTTATCTAGATACGACGATCAACTATACAGATATGAGACTTATATGCATTTGAATCAACTGGTGAATAGAAAAAAAACTAAATACATATGACTGAGTTCGAATACAATGTTATGTATTAAGAAAAACGATTGTGTGGTTAATAATACTAACTTTGTTGTTGATCTTTGGATATTCGATTTTTTTTCTTCTTCGTAAATTATTTGAAACAAATAGTACAAGAGTTAGTAAAATCATAAACTATATTGTTAAATGAAAATAATAAAATTCGTAAAACTGTCAACATAAACGAAACAAAACCTATTTACAGGAAATCTCAAAATTGTATAAACCATAAAACCCCCTTATTCTAATTAAGATGGAAAATCTTACAATAATAAATGAAAATAGCAAAAAACCATCCCAACCAGTGACGGACTCAGAACTATATTTTACTTAGGTCAAAATTTATTTGAAAAGGTCTTACTAGCCAAAAACATTTGAAAAGGTCTTAAATTTAGTAAAATATATAAAAAAAATTATGAAACCCACGTTTTAGTTAGTAACAAAAAAAACTGATTTCTTTTACTGAATTGCTAGGAATGAAAGAAAGATTTGTTATTTAATGAAAGATTACAATATTAATGTCGTATAAAAAAAAGAAAACTATAGATTAGCAAAGAATATAAAAGGAACCAAACTTTCTTTGGGGAAAAAAACAAATTGAATAAAAACAGATGCAAGATGCATGAATTTTTTTATCAAGGGGTCAATTAAAGATAAGTGCTATAATTACAAAATAATATCATAATTTTAGGTGTGTCAATTCATGCGCTGCATCATTTTGCTTATAAACAGTGAAATGTGTTTAATGCATTCGGCACGTTTGAAAAACATCCGTGAAGAATATGTTCACCGCCCCCATTAACTCTGATAAATGCTAACTTTTTTCTCTAAGAATTAATCACAAAAAGTTAACAATATTCAAAGGAAATCATGATACGACGATTACAAGTATTATACCCTCCGTTTCAAATTAGTTGTTGTTTAAGGTTATTCCACATATTAAAACATTTAATTTTTTCTATTTTATCCCTAATTAATGTTTATTTGATTTTTATTTCATTAGTTAGGACATTAAAACAAAATGAACAAAGTTGAAATCTTATCAAACATATGCGCATTAAAACATAAAAATATAATAATATTAAACGAGTTTTAAGATCCAAAATGACAACTAATATGAAACGGGAGGGAGGTACTGATTGTAGATTTTTGTTTATGATATAATTATTGAATGAATTATAGTATTTAGAGGAAAATCCGGATCTATAAATGTTTATAAACAGGGGAACATGAGGAAATACTGAGTCTAAATCACATGGTGCCAGATACTACAGAGATGGAAGCTTTTAAGGTGCCTTTCAAGTTAAGCTAAGCATGTAACATAATATATGTTTTCTACCTTTCTTACATAATTACGAGGAAAACATAATACTTTTAATGTTTTAGATACATGCATGCAATAATACATGAAGACTATAGGTTACATTGACATTTTTCAAATTAAACAAATCAAAATCTATATAACACTGATACTCATTCATATATTCATATACTGATAAACAAAGTAAATGGTATATATTGATGACTTGCTATTGATTATTATATTTCTAATCGAGAGAACGATTGGAGAACCAACCAGTCTTCAATCTAAAGTATCCATGTACCATGAATAGTAAATTATCAACAAAGATAATCAATTGATAGAGTCAACCGGACTAAAACAAATTGATAACCAGTTAAATCCTGTTTAGCTTCTTCATCCTGATAAAATTTCCAACTAAATAATTAAATTAACAAAACGGCAGCGTTTTCTTGTTAATTATCTCTAATTAAAAAAAAACAAAAAAAAAAATATTCCTTCTTTTCTTGTTTTTGGAGTTTTATTTGTTCTTGATAAAAAAGTATCATGGATGACAAACTTGATGATCTTCAGCAATAACCATACGACTAAGAGGACTAGGACCAAGCTTCTTCTTCTTCCTCATCTGATTTCTTTTCCTCACAATCTCCATTTGATCTCTCCTTCTATTCTCCATCATCGCTTCTTCTTCCGCCGCCACGAATCTACTCATCAACGCATTCTCCTTCAACGATTTCCTCTAAATATCCTCCTCCTGAATTCACACTCATCCTCGCTGCCGTCTCGGTCACCACCGGAAGAGGCTTCGACGGAGGATAGCTGGAGCTTTTCCTCGGCGGGACATAATTTAAGAAAACGTCGTCGTATGGACCAATCGGAGCGCAGAGACAAACCCTAGTGAACGAATTCGCAGCTACCTTTGAGAGACGTGCATTTCCTTAGCTGATTGGATGATTTGTTGATGCTAGGGGGTTTCGCAACGGACGAATATTCTCCGGTGGTGGTGATTTAGGATTGTTCTCCAAATCGTAGCGAATCTTGCGACCGCCATAGCTCTCTGGTACCAAGGTTTTCTGCTTGCCATAAATTTTTCATGTCACACTCACAAATTCTTTTTTGGTGATGACTAAATATTTACGTTAAACCTAAAATAAATCATCACTGCATCGATGTTAATTAAATATTACAAAGCGTGTAAGAGATTTGAAATTGGAGAAGCTAATTAATTTGGTAGCTACAACTCCTAAAAATGGGGTATTTAGATTCCAAGTTTGGGTTTTCAAGAAAAGGAAAAGGAAAACTAAAACAACTTTTTTTTCTTTTCTTTGTGACCTCGGACAAGGAAACACATTATTAGTTGGTTTTACGATTTTTATTTGATTACCAAATATGGATCAGATTAACTGTTTTTCATTAGGAATGATCTACTTGTATTAGGACAGTAACCTTTTAATAAATGAAAGGATTTTCTGAATTTACGAATCTAAGATAAAAAAAAAGCATCTTCTCAGTATATTTGGTACATGCCTTTTTGTATTTGATACGTATCTTGTAGTATATTTATGGTCCTTTAAAAGAACAAACAATAATTAAAGATAAAATAATCAAACCATTGATAATAGCCCTGATAATATATTGAACATACCTATTTAGGAGATTAAGCCCAATATTGGCCCAAACTAGGTTACATTAGTCTATTTTTTGGGTTAAATTACAAAGCGTTTTTTTTAATCACTATTGACAACAAAGATGCCTTGGGGATTCATCAAATAATAAAAATAATACATCATCTTTATGTCCTATAAATAGTAATAATTATATAAATTATGATCATAATTTCTTTAAATTAAAATAAGAGACAAAAAAAAAGAGTACAACTTTTAACTAATTATGATCAAGGAAATTTAGGAATACGGGGCTGATATATGGTTGCGCATATATCTCTATGAGTAAAAATTAGTAATTAATTATGAAAATTATGATCATAATTTTTAAATTAAATAAGAGACAAAAACAAGAGTAAATTTTAAATAATTATGATCAAGGAAATTTGAGGGAATACAGTTAATAATGGTTGCGCAAAGGTGGGAACCAAAACAAGAAAAAGGATGGACAAATAATAAACATGAAAATAAAAAACCCAAGAGAATTGATCTCCCAGTTTTGTTCGAAGACAGCAAACCCCAGTTATGTTTTGGAACCAAATCATAGAAAACATGGGATTGGTACCTACTTTAGTTATGTGAGTCTTTATTAAATCCTAATTGATGTTGAAAATTGCATAAACAAAAGGAAATCCAAAATTGAGTAAGCATACCTTGCAGGTGAGGCCTTTGGAGTCTTGCATGAAACAAAAGACTAAGAGGTGAGAGAGGAATAACTTAGAGAGAGCGAGAGAAGAAGATGGAGATCTTTTCATCTGGCCAATGCCAATTTTAGGAGAATAAGAGAAAAGAGAGAGATAGGAGAGAGTGTGATTAAACAATTGACTAGCTTTTTTCCTCGTTATTTTCATTCTTTAAGCTATTTGCTGTTTTCATCATCTCTTGCTTTTACAGTCATAGGAGTCTTGTAGTTGTGGAAAGAGAGTGAGGATAAGAGATTCAAAATTTAAAGAGAAAGTGAAGGGAATTGCTGCTTTAATGCAATTACCATAGTCCCCTTGATCCACTTTCAATGGAAACCTTGATGAGTTGTGATCTCTATCAAGATCTCATATTTTGCATGTTATATTCATTGGATCTAAACTGAATGGTTTGTTGTCTAATGATTTTGTGTTGCTACAAGATTAAAATTGTGACACCTATGTAAAGATTATAGGTTTTAAAAAATTGTGAAACTCATGTAAAGGTTATAAGTTTTAAAAATAAAATCTTGAAACTCACATAACGACTCTAGGGTTATAAGTTTAATCGGAGTTTTAAACATAAAAACCAATTACTTTTTTTTAATTTCTTTATTTTAAAATCCAGTTCTTATTTTGAGAAACTTGATTTGTCATTTGATCATATCCAAACATCTTCTTCATTGTAGTTTATCAATTCTATTGAAATATATTTGACTTCTTCAACAGTTTCATTCAATAGAGATAATTAGACCACTAATATTAAATGACTAAATATGTAGAAATTTATGAGAATAATTAAGAAAGGGATTAAGTGCTGGATTAACCATATGTAACAATTTAAGGGACCACCTTCTTTGAATGATGATTATCATGGGTATGCATCATAGTTAGAGCATTTATTAGCTTTTACATATTTACACATAAAGAAACCATTTATTTATTTTGGATTATGATGTTTATCAGTATTAGCATGTCCATCAAATAATATCTTTGCGATGTCCGTTTGTAGTTTGTATTTTATAAATGATTCAGTATTTCAGTTATTTGCAAAGATAGATGGGACGTTCATTTTCTTAAAGAAAAAAAAACTTATATATAGTCCCATGCAACATATTTTCAAAATGGTTTTTCAAGTCATAAATAATTGTTAAATAGATAGTATAATCAATCATAATTTTCAATTTGATATCGTGGTGGTGTTATATCAAGAACCTCCAAAAGTTGCTACAACATTAAGATTGGTCCTGTTGGTTTTGTGAATTAATTTAATTATTCAATGCCCAACAAATTATTTAAACAAACAACTAGTAAAGCTGAAATTTCAAGTTTTTTTCTGTTTAATCGATTTTATTTTATTTTTGGGGTGTTCAGAATCTGATTAATTTCCACTAGAAGTAGGAACTTTCTGATTATCACCCACCAAAAGGCACCTGATAGGCCACCCAGGCTACACCGAGAATCCAATTTCACACTTTCTCATCTCATAATATATAATAAATAAGTTCCACAAAAAATTTGATCACAAACTCCGAGTTTTAAATAGTAGATAAGTGCTCCATATTCATCAAAAGAGATGAGGTTTTATTTATTTATTTTATCTTCTTTGTTCTTTATTGTCGGTTGAATCTTCATCGCTGGTTAAGTTGTACTTCCACTATGGAGAGTGACACTGAGAAGACAATCCTCATCATATATTTCACGCAATATAAGAGAATTCCAGGAAGCATAAACCTTCATATGTTCTTCTTGAACCAGACTGGTTTCAATAATCTGTAAATAGAAGTACAATCTAAAGCTTCATTATACACAGTTTGTGCCTTCTCTTAACTTCTTTCATCAACACCATCAAAACAGAAAAGAAGCTAAAGAAGAAAATGTTAAAAAAACAAAGTTACATGTTCTGCTGAAAGAAAACAAAACCAAACGGAATAGTTCAGAAAGAGGAAACTGCAGTAGAAATAGTCGATGCGACTCCTAAGGGAGATTCAAAGAGGTAGCTTCGTGTGTATTGAGCTCATGAAGCAGAGGAAGCAAGCAGAATCTCTCTGATGGATTAGAGGAACTGAGATATGCAAAGTCTCTTGTTCATCAAAAGCTTACTAAGTTTTTTTCATCAATCACAGGTTTTTCAGGATCGCTGAGATGTTTCTTGCACCAAGAACTCGGCTTTTTCGTTCTCCACCTCTTGTCCTTTTGTTCCTAGGAACAACAAGCATCTCAGAAGCTAAACATGATCTAAGAACTGAATCTTCACGTTGCCTTTGTAGTACCAAAGATTTTCTTCTAGGTGATCTTGTTCTGTTTCTTGAGTTTGTTGCAATGGCGACACACTGGTTCTTTCTCCTTCCTCTGCTTTCTCAGCTTCTTCATGGCAACTAGTTTCATCACGTCAGCATTCATTTCTTCAGCCAATTCCATTTCGAATGAAGAATATTATCCAAAATCTGCAATTAGTTGAATCAGACAACATTGAAGAAATGTCTGAAACATAGCCAAAGCAAAAGGAAAACTTACATCTTCACATGAATCACTAATTGGGGGATGATGTAATGTAACATCTGCATCGGCTAAAGACCAACAGTACCTCTAATTACATCTGAATATGAAACCCATCTCCGTAGCTCGAAATCACTCCTTCTGATGAGAAAAAAACTAAATCACCAAGAACATAGTCTACATATGCTGTGAAGAGTTGTAAATTGCTCCAATGGAGATCACATCTCTCCGTTTCCTCCAGCAGAAACCGTTGGGTTAGGGTGCAGAACTTGCAGCCAGAAGGCTAGATTCTCTGAGGAAGAGAATCTTGTTGCGTTCTTGGACATCACAAACTTCAACTTGGGTTTCTCAATCTATGAACTTGGAGAATGTACCAGCTCGATTTTCCAGAGAACCTCTTTCAAACACATTATCTCCTTCTCGGTGATCAAAAAGTGAGTCATCATCATCCAAGTCAACTCGGTTCTTTGAATCAATCCACAGATCTTTCGCAGCTGCCTATGAAACAACAGATCAATAAACCAAAACAATAATAATCTAAAAAATGAGAAATCATTGCAGTTTTAGGTGAACATACCACCAAAGTCATCGGGCCAATGTCATCCCACTGAGCTCAATCTCTTGATTCCTGCAAAAAATACCACAATAACATGGAGCAGGTGATGCTCAAAGCAAGACATTAATACAGTTGGAGGATGTTAAATCACTTACTGATATAAGAAAAGAGGTTGTAATATGCATAAATGAAGTTATAACATCTCAGCTGTCTATTTTTTTCGCTTTTCTCCTCTTTGCCGCTCTTCTTTTGTAACACGGATTAGAAAAAGGTAAAGACTTCATCCCTCGCCACAAGTTTCCAACACAGATGGATCGATGTTAGCTTCAAGCTTTTCTCGACCATATGATTCCAAGCTCTTTCGATATTCTAGTGCCCCACACTTTAACTCTCTAACTTTAACTCAAACCACTTGGATCGCCACATCAGTGGCCTGATAAACCTCCTCCAGTGATTAAGGGGTTTTTCTTCCTAGAAAGACACACGGAAGACAAAACTAATTACATCAAGAACACAGAAAAGAAGCAACTAGCGAAGGATTTAGGTAGAAAACACAATTAAAATGAAAAATGCAACGTGAATAGAAGCATAAGAAGAGTCCCAGGTCGGGTTTCATCCCAATAAAGAGATTCAACTTCAGCTTCTCCGGTTAGTCCATTAGACATTTCATCACTCTCAGATGCAGCGCCAGAAAACGATCTTGAGTAATCAGTAGCGTTTGGGTCCTCATCCGTGGAGGGCTGCTGTTGTCACTGGATTCAACTAGGTCAACATCCACACCTCACCACCAGAAACCGAAGCCAGCAGTTTCTCACTTGTATTAGTACTGGTAAGACCATAATCTTCAACTTCTCCTCCAGGACTCCTGTTCTTCTGGGGAGGTAATTTTTCAGCATTGAATTGTATACTTTCTTGGTTGAGCTCCATATGGGGTTCAGCCACAGCCACATAACGGACAATGTATATTTATCTCACATTGTAACCCAGGGGTTAAGCTCCCGGTGATGTTCTTGAATGAGAAGAACTGGAGATGAAAGACCGTGGGTACATATTTAGAGCTAATGCATAGCAACACTGAGATTGAAAGTAGAAACACAAGCAAGATCAAATCTTAGCTCCTTTAACTCATCACTAAGTAATTTTCATGCAAGTAATGCTATAGAAAATCTCAAGGGCAACTACAATCTAAAAGAAGGAGTCTTATAACTAATAATCTATATTCTTTTGTTCGGACTGAAGTTTGAGTCTACTATCAGCAAACTACAAAGATTGAAACCTTTGACACCAATAATAATTAACTTCAATTCAGAACAAATTCGTTCTTATAGTTGAATAACAAACATTAAAGAAATGAACCTTAACTCACGACCAAGAATAGGGAGCTTATTGAGCCTACATGTATATAACAAAGAGAAAAACAATACAGGAAAAAGTAAAAGTAGAATATACATTTGCAAACAACTAAGCTTAAGATAATGATTAAATTAATAAAGAATGAAAGTTTAAACATAGAAAAGAGAAGATAGAGACAGAAAGATGATGAGATTACCAGAGAGAAAGAGGAGGGAGGTTGTATGAGAAGAGAGGAAGAGTCAGCTGAAGAAGGAGAAAAGAAGCGGTGTTAAAATTTAAAAATGACTACTTAATCAAAATCTATTTGAGTACTTGAACCAAAACTGTAAACGGGGTCCTTCCTCTCGATCTGTCTCCTTTCTTTTCCACGTGTTCTCTCTTTATTCGCCTATTTTCCCATTGTTTCAAAAACCGACCGATTAATTAATTCGATTTATCTTATTATTCATCCCGGTTTACTAGTTTTGTAAAAGTTCAAACCTTTTGGTGTTCTTGATCAAACTTTTTTATTGATAATTGTAGAAATATATGTTTCATCAATAGTTTTTTTAATTTAAAATTTCCTAAGTACAACATATATGTTACACTTTCTTCTATGTTCAATATTTTTAATCTAATTTTCTTACTTTTTAAGGAAATGATTGTAAAAAATAATTGAATAAATAGAAAAGCAAGAAACTAAAGTTTTAAACCACATTTTAGTGAGTTGTATCACCAGCTCGATTTTGACAGGCTTAGATGGGATTTCCTAGTACAAAAGACTAATAAATAGTTATGGTGGATATTTTATGGCATAGTATTTAAGTCTGACCATTATTTTTCATAATGAATCCCAATTAGTTAGGGTAGCCTAATTTGGTTCAGCTGATTAGGTTCCATTTTGCTAATGACTAATGTTTAAGCTTCACAGATAATACAGAAGATATTATAGAAGTTTGACACTTTCATTTCGACACACATCAGGCTAAGTAGTTTCTAAATTAATATTTTTCTTAGGGGGTAACTTTTTTCTTTTTTTTTTCTTATAAGTTAACTCTATTGCCTTTTTGTCAGAAAGAAAGAAATTTACTCAAAGATAAGGCAGGAAGAAAAATTTAGTTTATTATTTTATAAGTTTATAACATATACATTGAATAGACTGTATATTTTTTCGCTTTAAAAAGTCTCTATGCGACGGTTCTATGGTTACGTGGGATTTACATTCTAATTTTTTTGTTTCTATAACTACCCCTCGAAATTGATCTCATTGTCCTCGAGTAACTGTCTACAGTTTGGCGGTATTCGGGTAAAGGCCAGTTCCACAACCAATTTCTCAGCTTTCTTCCGAAAAATCGGAAAATGCTCTTGCGATTGTCCTTCGGGACTCCACTTCTTCTTCTTCTCAACAAGGCAAGTTTATTCTCCGCAGAAAATGTTGATTCTCTGTCGTGATCCGCTGGAGAATAAATCCTTAGACCCTTCATTGATCAAGTGCGCTTTTTCCCGTGTCGAATTTCATTTTTGACCTCGTTGATCGAGGCAGATGTTCAGTCGCGGTACAATTTCGGGTACCGTCGTCGGGAGATCAGGCCGCAGTGGTGGCTTCGGCTTTTTCGTTATTGCTTCTTTATTGGCTATTTGCTTGCTGGTGAGGTGGCGGAGACACGATTCCTGCATATTGGATTTGATCGGTCGCAGTCTCGCGCAGAATCCCGGATTCCGTGACGCCATGTTTGACAAAGACAAGGTTTTAATTTCTTTCGTTTCTTCTAATTAATTGAGGACTCTTTTTCTGCATGTTCAGCCGAGAAATCTTCGTGGTGCTGCAATGAATTTTGGTTTTCCCTTTCTAATTGGGAGCTTTTTTTTTTCAAATTTCTGTGTGTGCTGTTCGTTGAGTAATTTCCTCAATTTTGTTGACTTGCAGTTTCGGCACTTATTTTTGTAGATAGGACAGTTGAGATGAGATACTCAAACAAATGCCGCTTATATAATCAAGGTAAAAGCTAGAATGTTTTGAGTGTTGAGACTTGAGACTGATTCATCTGCATAGATAGGATACTAAGATTGCATCAATGTAGGGATCTCGTGGTCCTTTCCCAGGGGGATCCGTTGGTTGCCAAGAATCTCATTGGTGCAAAAACTTAAATGGAACATCAGATCCTTAAGGCCAGCATCAGGATCAGAAAAGGGATTCAGGTTGTTAATCTTTTTCAATTAGTGCTATAACTTTTAAAGGAGGATGGGAGCAACTTTTTTGATGCTTTTCATTTTTTCCTGATCTTTTTACGCTGTCTCTTATAAAGCTCCCAACAACCTCTATCCATCCAAAAAAGGAAAAACTTATATTGGTGGTTTGCTGTTGAGTGTTTGCTATTATTTGATTTTCTCAATGTAGCTCTGTGGTTGTTACAGTTCTCATGGTCCCTGCCTAGAGGAATCCAATGTGGGTGAAGAGTTTAATTTTCCTACAGATAAGCTTCCTGTTAAGGTTATCATCACCGACGCTTTAATATGCTATAGTACCAGTGGGATGATGGGAAACTTTTTTCACTTAAAATCATGTACCTTGTTATGTTTTTACCAAACACCTTTTCTAATATTTACCACATATGTTATGGCAGATCAATGTAACAATTCATGACTGGGATATCATTTGGAAAAGTACTCGTCCTTGGCTCAGTAACTATTAATGTTGAACGTGAAGGCCAGACGGTCCAGTGTAGCACCTTATTAGATAGCCCATCTCAGCAGTGTTTTTTTTCCTTGCTTCCATTTGCATATTTTTCTTCGCGGGTTTTGTTTAATCTTTTGTTCTTTTTCGGTAGCCAATCCATTGTTGTTTGTCAGGTTTGTCTTTAACATTAATGCGTATCAAATCACCTGTGAATGCTCCTAGGTAATCAGCCTGTCTTCTACTTCATAATCTTTCTATCAGCTTGGTTTTGCTTGATAAGATAAGAGGGGCATTTTAATTGTCTTGGTCAATGACAATTACAAGACTCAAGTTTCATCTATTTGTATGGAGCGGGATAACTTTTTATAGAACATCTATAACTGTTTCTCTGCTGGGGGATGTTAAAAATGTAAAGTTCGCTCTTCCACCTAACCATGATGCATTTGGTCGTTTTTGTCATTTTCAATGGAACCGCACTTCTGAGTATATTATCTAGACAACAAGTAGCTCAGGCGGTTAAAAGTTTTGTACAAAAATGGTTTTGATTGTAGGCTGTAACTGGATATGCTGGAGCCTTGTAGAAGAAGGGTCACATTGACTCGTGTGAAGGGGCCCAAATAATCATATATCAAAAAGGTGCAGGGCTTCTGCAGATCGAGATTTGATCTCCTTCCTCACAGAGGTAACATAACCAGTAATACTAAATGTTCATTGTACTAATCTCATATGAGAGTTCAAAAGTTGTGGCCTGTGATGGGATTTTTCATGTTCAGTTCTCTCACTAAGCATGTTAAAATTTCTTAGTTGTTGATACAAAGGTCTATAAAACTGGAGGTCATTCCTGTATCATGGTTTAATATATGCTTCGCGTGGGGTACATATGTTTTCACTCCAATGTTTTCTAAGTAAATGAAGGTCAGTGTTTATAAAAAGAACAGCTATTCTGAGTTCTTTGAACCAACTCTAAAATTTTCCTCCTCACATTTTGTAGGTTGTTGTACCTCTGGGGAGATATAGATGAGGTAGTTCTTTTTTCTTGACCAGCTTAGAATTTCTGTTGATTTAACTTTGATAAGGGATTAATCGTACATAAATTTTTATTGATGGCTGTAGATTCAGAGGAGTCAGTATGCATTGATAAACCCAGCTATAACAATCATATTACGGATGGGCGCTGGTGGACATGGTGTTCCCTCTTGGGACTCCTGATGGTTAGTAATTATGTTTTCTGGTTGGATATTTGTGATTATACAACCTTCATGCCTTTCTTTATCTTCGCAAACACTGTTTGATAGTTCTACTTTATCGGCATGTTTAAAAAGAATGTTTTCCCATTTGATTCCTGGCGTCTTTTTGTCTGTAGGACAAAAGTTTCATCTGTACTGGTTCTTTTGTTATGTTTATGTCCTGTGGAATTCTTTCTTTATTTCAGGTAGAGGGAGGTATAAATTTTGCGCTGCTTTGGAACAGGAACTATACACTAAAAGCATTGCAGGCTGCAGTAAATAATTATCATGCAATGTTAGAAGTTGAAAAGAAGGTCTTCCCTATTTTAATTCCTTTTAGGCTATATACATACTTCTACCATGTGTTTTTCCGATATTTAGTTGGCTTGAGGCATAAGGCAGTTAAATTTGTTTTGAGAATTTCAAACGTTTCAACTTTTGCTGGCTTTACCTTATAGGAGAGAGCAGAATCTGCTTCTACGTGGCTCATAGTAGCTCCCAGAGAGGAGGTGGGAAAGGGCATGTTAAAGCTCCCGAAGAGACTGAAGCTGTACCTGTTAAGTCCTCAGGCCTTCATCACTGCTGAAGAAGTTCTTGTTTGCATCTACAATGTAAAACATTCGCTTTTTCTTGTGAGTGCTATATAGTTGTTCAAAGATGTTATCAATATGAAATGTTTGCATCTTTCTCCTGTATGCAGGATGTTTTTTAAGCAGCACAACCGAGCAAGGCCCGAACGTCTTGTTGGCTGATGATTCCACTTATACTAATGAGTACAGATCTGCACGAAGGATAAAACTTAATGTCGGTTTGGCATTACTTATCTAGATCATTAGTCATCTATACATGCTTTAGACTCTCTCACTTCTCATTATTGTTGTCTTTATATGATCTTCCAGATTGAGCCAAGGCATACTGCTGAAGAATAAGGTGATGGCCGGGTTAGAGAGATTCTGTTCAGATCCATTTGTAATAGTCCTATGTGTCCACCAGATACTGCTGTGACGTGAATGGCAGCACGTTGTTCTATCACCAGATAAGAAAATGCTGGTAAGAATGATCTTATTCAAAAATCTTTTCCCCTGTATATAGTAGTTGTTAATGTTGTTTAGCTTTCGAGGCAAATGAAAGAATAAATCCCATCTGATGATACTTGTATTCTCTTCTTTTCAGGTTTGGGAAACTGTGCAACAGCCAGTTTATGATGTTCCTTTTTGGTTCTTACTTTTATGTATGTTAGAATGGAGTAAAATCTTAGGCCATATTCATCATTCTTTCGGCAACCCATCATTCAAGTTTTTCTATCAGGTCCACTGTCGATGGCACTTTGAAGTTAAAGACGAGACACATCTGTTATAGATATAAGAGCGGGTAAGCAATCTCAAAACTATTAATGATTTCGACTTATATCAGGAAAAAGTGTGGTAGTTGAATAAAACGTGGAATGCACATTGGCTTCACTGTCAATAGGTGTACATTTTAAGAAATGGTGTTTGATGCAATCAAAGATCACAGGGGCACCCAGAGGTTAGTTTGGTGTCCTTATTGTAATTCAGATAAACTAAAAAAAGTCAGCCGTATATGGCTCTTCGATTCATTTGTTTTGACACTTCTAACACAGCATACAAAGAAGTGGAAGTGATGCTTTTGAAGCAGCATTGTCGTATCTCAAGTCATACTCGTCTCAAGTACC
>CM051380.1:1656923-1676337 GCA_028015245.1 Cardamine occulta | reverse complement strand
ATTATAAAGCATATAACAAATCTGCAAATCTATGATAATTAATAGTATTATCCAAAATGCAATGAATGAGGAACATTAATATAGCTACAAGAATCGTAAGGTCTGACATTAAAAGGCCTGCTCCATTTCTACCAATCCTTGAACTCCTACCACTTACCTACCTTCTTTATTGAACTCCCATCAGGATACGCCCTCATAGAAACGTACCAAGCAGGTTTAAATCAAAGTTTGTAAGATTATTTTTGAGCTTTAATTTGGGCTTTGGTATCAGGTTTTGTCATTCGTTTTTTTAATTAGTTTTGTCATCTCGTTTTGCAGAGTGATTTATTTCATTACGAAATCATCTATGTATGAATCCTACCAATTAGCATATTATCTTTTGTTTGTTTTTCCTTAGGGAGATGCTTTTATAACCGAGCATGCCTCTTGTTCCTTTTTACTAATATAACCGATGGCTGGAAACTAAACAAATAATGTTTTGTCGGGGTTTTTTTACTGCCAATTTATTATGATTAGTTTAGTCTTTATATTATCTTACTGGTTGGAATCAAAACCTTGGACGAAAAATCGGGTCTTGTCTTTAATTCCTGTCGTTTAAGACTGATGAGGAAACATGAACCAAATATTAGCATATATAGAACTGGATTTTTTTCTTTTAGGCTCGTTGAAGAAACTGAATTTTAATTTCTTTCCCTAGGACAAATTTTGTATTTAAAAAATTAATAGAATTTATAAAAAATAGAACCAAACTGTTGTTTTAATTAGTGTTTGTCGATTTTTTCTATTTTCTATCAAACGAGTCTACATTCTAGTGTGGGGAAATCCGGCAAGAGAAGATTGTAAACTATTCGGAATAGAATTGTAGGAAAAAATAATACAATAGATAAAAAAAACGAGAATGAGCTGTGCCTTCTAGAAGAATCTTCATCGATAAAATTCTTTCGTATTTTTTTCGCCTTTAGGCTGCAAAAAAAACAAATGCGTACTTCTCTACGCGGCTACGCTTCCGAAATTCCTTTCATGCTCTTTGGCTTTTTCCAATTAAAATATAAGAAACAAAATTTAGTAAACTAAAATAAAAATTTGGTAAATTTAACGGAATATATTTTTTGTTGTTAAATAATTCTCCAACTAGTAGAGATCAATGGATATATTTTTGCAGAGATTTGGGTTAAAAACATAATTAAAATTTAAAAAAAAAAACAGATGTGTTTACAATGTTTACCTGATATCGCATCTTAAGTTTTGTTATTTTGTTAATATATATTTTAATCGATATAAAAATTGGTAAAAATAGATTAAAATTTTGGATGGAAGTGTACATCAATATAATAGTTAATGAAACTTCGACTGTCCGTGGTATTTGTATGACATATTTCTCCGTATTACTCATAATGCTATCTTTGTATGTCACTTTTGTCTTGTAAATAAGAGAGTTTCCTTAATATAGCCCATAACTTTATACTAAAGTTTTGGAAAGGGCAATACTCCTAAAACCATTAATGATCAGCTGATCAACTTTAAAATGAGCTTTTTAATCAAGGGAATTTTAGGAATAATGCCCTTACAAATCCATTTGAAAACTACCCTTTCCTTATTTGAAAAAGACGAGCATTCTCCGGTAGACTCTCCCAGTGCTTAGTCACGCCGGGGCTGTTTCCAATGAGCGCCGCTCACTGCCGACTTGAAGGGACGTGAATATTTTGAAATAAAAACGGCCGGTGGATTCTTCAGAAATCAAGAAGATAAAGACCGAAAAGTCCAAAAACTTCTCCATTATTTCTCTCCGTAGCGCTCGCATCTTCTTGCTTTCACCGATCCACCATCAACTACCATTGCATTTTTTGTCCACAGCCTACATTATTTTGCATCACACCACTAACTTTTTGTCCACCATTTTTTGTCAACGCTTAATTTTATCACCTCTTCCAACCAACATCTTCTTTGCCAACAAATCTGCTTCCACTTTCTATATGGAAGCCATTGAGCATATCACATCCTGGCGTATCGCCCTGCCCATTGTATATCCATAACTGCCTCACCTTCTTCATAATCCTACTTTTAACGCCAACATCAGTTCAAGTCTTTTTTCCCAAGATTGTTATTTTGAACCCATAAAATTTCAATATCGCGAATCCAATTGAAACCGTGGTATCTTCCCTCGAAAGTGAATGTCAAGAGTTTTTGTTTCATACAAAAGCTTAAACAGAGTTTTGTTTTTGTCTTTCACGTTAAATGCCTCTACCATGGCGCTTCAACAACAAACGGTCGTAGAATCAAGTCAAGACCAATCCCACAAACCTCGCCTATCTCATCTCCGCTAACCTTAAACGCCCATCTACCAAAAAAATCCCCACATTCCCGGCCCTAACTATCACCAATACCAAGTCCCTCCATAGTAGTCCCTTCGCACCTGCAAATTGTATTTTTGAATAGTAACTCTACAACTCATATACTATATATAGTTATCGCATCACCCTCATTTCAATTAATACGCATTTTTCAACCACTGCCATTAACTATTAACTTTCCCTCTCGAACCCGTCATGATTTTGTCCTTCGTCAATAAGAGAGTTATTCTCTCTTAAAATTTGGTTACTTTTGTCTCACAATTAATTTGTTCTTCTTTTGCGTCCCGACGCGAACCTAAATTGTTTTTCTCCTACGCATATAGTATAGTTTCAGTGCTTTTAATTCATTTCAAGGCCAAAATTTGTCCACATTTAATGCTAGATAATTTTCGCTTTCTTCCGTAGTTACTTAACACTTGAGCGACGTAATGTCGGTGTACTCAATGAATTGTTTCCGTTACTAAAAGAATTATATTGAAGTAGATAGTATGATAGCTAGATTTTGGTGGGGAAACAAATGAAGAATATAGGAAATGGTCTGGGTCGCTGGGGAAAATGATCAAAAGTAAGAGAGACGGAGGACTGGTTTTTAGATTTATACCACTTTAACCCTTCAAGCTCTCACTAATCAGGTATGGAAACTAATAACTGGCCTAAAGTTTACTTTATAAAATTCTCAAGGTTAGATACTTTCTATAGGAGATATCTTCTATTAAATAGGGGACACTAACCATCGATGGCTGGAATTCACGTTTACTTGATGCAATTTACTTAAGGAAGGGCTGCAATTCAACATCGGAGATGGAAACCACTAAGATTGGCTTAGACCTTGGTCTTAACTCGCCTCCCAAGACCTCCTTTATTACTTCCACGGCCGATCCTACTCAACTGTGAGCTTTATTATTGACGCAGCATACATCAATGGATAATAGGAAGTTGGAGGAGATAATAGACCCTCCCACCATCTGTTGATAACAAAGATTTTTCTACCAAGTCACCAAAAAAGAAGACTCATTAATACGGAGCCACTCAACTAAAGGTATATATACTTAGTTAACTGGACATCGGTTGCAACTAATTCTAGATCCACAAACGAGGAAGACCCGAAACCACCTATTGTTTCACCCATCCCGGATATAGCGAGAAAACATATGGAAACAAAATATCACCTAAAAACCTTAAACATTTCCTATGGAGACCGTAGATCCAAAGCTAACGATGATGGCGGATACGCTTAATCCATCAAAAACATGAGGGTTAATCCTTATTGTCAAGATGCTACATCAATTTTGGAAACAAGGGACTGCGTGTTTTTCACTTGCTCTTATGGTTCTCAATCCGGAGAGAGTCAGGATACCGACGACAACCTTATCGGAAAACAGCCAACAATGCCGTGGAAGATAAAATTCGATACATACTTCAATTAGGAGAGATAACATAACGACGGATTGACACATTAGAATCCTTCCTATTTGGATATTGTGGCATATATGGAAAGGTCGAATGAAATGATTTTCAATCAAAAATCAAGGGATCATTCTACTATACTAGTCAAGGCACAAGAAGATACGAAGGAATGGCCGATGAAACAGAGTTATACCCATCCGAACAAAGGAGAAGCACATCTTCAATCAGTTTCAAGACATATAAACGGATATACCTAATGAAAACTGGTTCAAATGTAACTATGATGCCTTCACATGAAGGTAATCGAGTTTTGTGACTTGGTTGGATATTAAGGAATAGCGATGGGAATGTACGCATTGTGGAATGGGAAAAATTGTGGACATACTTTGACGGTTGAGGAAGCAGAGTTCTCGACTTTAATATGGGTTTTACAATCTTCCGGGACTTGGTTATAAGAAGGTGAGAATGTAAGGCGATAACATCAACATTAACCGCATTCTCAAAGGAAATCAAGAAAATAATGACGCAAACTACACGAAAACGGTTAAGTATGGATGACCATGTTTGATGAAATCAGATTAAGCTGAAGCCCGGCCAACAAAATATGTGAGATCAATTAGCAAAAATCAATCACATCATTGTATGATTGGTCTCTTTATGATCGTAATCCTAACTTTTTAACATCATTTGTAATATATGATTAACAATGGTTATTAATGAAAAGGTTTGAAGGAAAAAAAAAAATTTTTCTGCCTTCAATCTCAACGCCCAATGACGGAGCGCAATTTAGTCATTCAAGCATCACTTATGCCACCGAAAAATAGCATATTTGAAAGACCCATTGCTAAATGGCATCCCGTGAAATTCTTAATGGCCGAGAGCATTTTCAGTAAAATTCCTCTTAATCAATTGAAAAAGAAAAGCCCAAAGATAAATGGATCATGAAAAAGGAAATAAAACGTTGGCAAACGAATACAGCTACGTTTCTAAAGAGCTTTTACCGAACACAAAGGAAGAATAAAAAGACGAAAAGAGAAATAAAACGCTGGGGGGAAAGTACAACTAAAAAAAAAAGCAATTGAAAATAGGCAATGGAAAAAGCACAAGATTCTGGTCGGATACGTGGCTCCCCCCAGAACATAAATATGTTGTTGAATCAGTAAACATGTAGTTAAATCATTTTCTGTGAAGAATCCTGAGTTGGCGAATAGACCAGGAAACATGTCGTTGCATCATTCTCTGTGAAGACATTTGGACAGAAGTTGAATCAGTAGCTCGTTGATGTAGGATCAAGTCCTAAAGAAGATTGAGATTTCTCTGTTTAGTATCACATATTCATCTTTCTCTAAACAAGCATACTTTAGAGCTTAGGTCTGAAACTACGGAGCTTTATTGTTGGATCAATTATCTTAAACTCGAAGATTTAGGATGGACAGTTTTGTAATCATTGGTAGCATCATCCTTTGATTTTCATTTTTCTTACCTTGGATTTGGGCTCTAAGATTTGGTGGATGGTTTCTCGAGTAACGATACCATTGATGCTACGGAAGCTCATGAGGTATGGCTCTATTAAATTAGGCTGCTCTGGGAACAACCAAGAAGACACATACTTGCTTCTGCTGAGGAATATTGGACAAGATTGAATCTATTGTTTCTTTTGCTTCCTCTTCCAAAAATACCCAAACCGAATGTTTCATTGTAGTAATATCTGAAGATTCCAACACAAGTTTTTTTCAACTATGAGCAGCTAGGTTCAGTAACTGAATGTTAGGGTTAATAGACCATTACTTGTTTAAGTTTAAATTCAGTTGGGATGACGCCTAATGAGTGATGATTCTTCTGATCGTTACGACCAAACCGTCAAATCTGTCTTTTGGTGACACCATCCTCAAAATAAACTCGTTTTGTGTGTTTGTGTTCATTTAATTTCTTGCAACATTAAAATTTATGTGGTTAGAAATTCTCTATAACATGTTGACCACATCTTGGACAGTAAGATCATGTTTAAACATACATGTTTCATGCTCAAAAGAATATAGATGATTATCTCAATATCCCACTCTGTGGTTAAACTAGAACTCTAAGTCTCTAAGATAGTTTTATGGTAACAGTTGTTGGTGCCTTGTTCTTTCAAATGATTCCATGAAATGTTCACTAGGATATATAATCCGCTCACGGTCTCCTTCTTCATTACTTGTTTTGGACAAATTCTTTCCAGTTCTTAATTAGCCTTTGAGATTTATTTCCAAATTATACATAAACATTATTTTGTTTCTCGCATCTTGTTTCACTTCGTGCAGTAACTATCTACTATTCTACTAATTAAAATTCATCATGTAAAACATTCACTAGCCGCTCAAGACTCAAGTTCTTGTGGGTTTTCCAAACTGTTAGTGAATGAAAGCGATTATTTATTTATATTCTCGCAGCTGGACAACAAAGTCGTTTGTGAGTATGGTAAGTATTCTCGCCTGTCACCGGGTGACCCGGGTTCCGATCCTCGGCAATGGCGTTATTTCAAGTTTTTAATTTAAAAACATATTTTATTGAAAATCAGTAGCTTCGCCCGGGTTCGAACCGGAGACCTTCAGTGTGTTAGACTGACGTGATAACCAACTACACCACGGAAACCTTTTGTGACTAAATCCTTCAAATTTATTTTAATAATCAAATACTCTTACATCCTCGTCTCGAACAATTTGTCAACGTAGTTCCAGCTCCAGAATTCTCAGTTTCCACTTTCCTTTTCCATTTCTAAGTTCTCTTCTTTTTTTTTTGGTCAACAACCATTTCCTAAGTTCTATCTAACCAATAGAAAAGCTTAATATTTTTTTCTAAATCAAAACGAATTTAGATGAACCATTATGTGTAACTAATTTACAGAATCGCAAAATAACATTAATCATAGAAAATAAACGAACAATATAAACCAGGTCAGCAAAACGTATTCAGCTTCATTAGTCATAAAAAGATAAGCTAAAAATATAAATGTAAGCAACTGAAGAATAGCCTTAATAAGTCTTAACCAGGTCATCCAACATTCAACGGAAACATATGGTTATTAGCTGCTAAAACATGAGGATTGGTCTGATGTGTCTTCAAAGTTCAAAAAAAAAAAAGCAAGAGCCGAAAAACAGAGAAATAAACAAAATGAGCTTAAGATTAAAAAAAACTTGAGAGCGATCCAGTGGATCTTCATTCCTCTGCAGCACTTGCTGCACTCAAATCAACACTTAGGTCCACTTGCTGCAACATAACAAAACAGACAATTGATGAGAATGATGTCAACGAAAGCCGCAATTTATCCTTTCCATCGGATCAACATATATCCTTTGCGAATTTCAGAATGTTTACCTTTCCGGTGATTAGAGTATACATATTCAACACATCCGCCACAGTTGTCTCAAAGTGTGTTGTAGCATCATAGCTCTGTAAGGACAAAGGGAAGTGTAAGATACTTAGAAACCATCCAACCTTAAAGTAGGCAGCCATAGAAACTAAATATAGGTCGTCTACGCTCACAGTTGATATAAAGCAGTTGTCCAAAGCGGGCTCGTTGACAGGCTCATATCTATCATACATGTCGAAGAATATCTCATCAACAGGACCCAAAAGATCAATTCCAGGCTTTAGTTCTGTTTGAGGGCTATCAGTCTCTGCATCTGTAGACACAAATGCGATGAATTTTTCCCTTGGGAGCAACGTGGGAGTATGAACAGCAGAAAACATACCTGTTAGAATAGAGGTTTCACAACATCAGATCCCAAAAAAGAAGAGAATGATTACAAATGGCCAAACAAACATCACTGTATTTTTACATATGACGAAATAATTGTCTGTGTTAGTGTCTGCAATCAAGCTGTGATTTAGAGAGGGTTCCAGTTTTATATTGCTTCCATTTTCCAGCTACATCTACGAAGGAATCTTATAGCAATTTTATAATATTGCTTCAAAATGATGTTGAGATGGAGCTTAGGTACCACAGAAAAAAAACACAAGGCATCTCACTTCCTCTCAGCCACTGGCTTCTCGAAGTAAAAACAAAAGAACTCACATGTCTGATTTGCGGGCCAGCTGCTTCTGAGGTATGATGACCTGCACTGAGTGAGAATCATTGGTGTTTGGAATAGGGTGGCTCATAATGGCGATGGCCCTGAGCAACTCTGCCAATCTTCCTAACCTGTTCAAATCATCATCTCATGAAAATGTTCCACGATCATATATAAACAAGCCAGAAAAAGGAATGGATTTTCAAAAATCCTGTACCGACTGCAGTCTGGTCGTCACACGAAGAGAAGAACTAAATGTGTAAATGAATATAAAATTATGGAAAGTTAACCAGAATAGGTGAAATAGCAAAAAGTCACAAGTATCATGAACAGCTACTTATTTTATACGGTCATGCTCTCGTGGATAAGTATGAACACAGCTTAAGTCATAGACGGTTTCACATGCTAAGAACTGTAATATTACCTTGTTCGATAGGTAGGAAGGGTCACACACAATCTTTTTGCATTTGGCAGTCTCTCCCTCAGATGTTACACCAATAACCTTACCTTGGTCGTCGAACTCTACCTGGCATAAGATTAACATTGCTAATATATGAGTCCAGCGTCCATAAAATTAAACAAAGAGCTGTAATAATGAGGAAGAGAAAATACCTTGCAGTCAGGTTTATTCAACATATATGTGCCACCATACACAGCACTAAGTCGTGCAAATGCCTGAACAAGGAGAAGAGAAAGAGAGAGAAGACAGAGAAGAATCAAGAAATAGTCATATAAAACTACAGACAAATTCAAGCAACCAAGGCAAAGATCAGAATGACAGAAATACCTGGGGTAGTTCTCCCAACCCATAGAGAGGATAAATATATGGAGAGGTTCCTTGAAACGTGCAAGAGATTCCGATAGAGCTAGCCAGCCATTTAAAGCAAGAATGTCAACTTAGCTGCTTAAGAACTAAATGTAGAACTGTCAAAACAAGGGAGACAAGTCTGACAAAAGTTCACCTTCATTCTCATTACAGTATCCAAGGCGGGTTGATGGAGATGTTGGTCATTCGTGTGAAGTGCCACTGCATGACCAATAAAGTCAATAGTGTTGTCATCAAGACCAAATTTCCTGCCAAAGTGTCATCTAAATGGTTAGCCACGTATAATTTTAATTCAATGTCAGTAACAACTAACAACATAAACGCTAGAAACTAGAATTTATAAGAACATCAGCTACGTAATCAGTTCCTTTGTTGTAACTCTGGTCAAATCCATTCCATTGTGTGTTTTAGGGTCCTTCTCATCGTATTCCTGGAACAAAACTGAAAAATTTGCCAGCTCGACGTCTCGAAAATACCCATGAGAGGAGATTTCAGGGCCTCCATAGGGTAGCTGGCACCTTTTTGAACCTGTAGGAAAAAATTTCATCAACAGTTAAAAAACTTATTAGTAAAATGATTTTGTAAAATGCTCCAACTAATACATCAATGACAAGCTTATACCTTTCCTTTAACGAAAACATAGCTTCCATCAACAGCTTTGAAGGACAAATACTTTGTAACATCTGTATGAATAAGGGTGCGAACAAGCTTGCCATTTCCCATCATAAACTGTTCCATCACATTGAAAGACAAGAGTTAGTAAGTGGCATTGATATAGTCAGCATAAAATAAAACAAACGGAAGCTATAATACCGTAGGCATCATGTCAACATTGTAATCCCTGCTAGCACCTAAATGCTCAGGAGCCTTCTCTTCTCCCTGAACTTCTTCCAAAGCTGCAAACAAAAAAACAAAACCATAAATAAAAGTAAACTACTACAAACTCTTTAAAAGAAAATTCAAAAAACAAACCTGATTGAGATTAAGCGATGTTGATTCTCCACCATAGTAGTCATTCCTGTCCATGTGAAGCACCTACTCGTAATATCAAGAAAACAACACTATCAGTCGACTAAAACAATGAATTATTATTAAAAACACCAATGCAACAATTTCAGACCGCTGGGAAATCAAGAGGTCGATGAAACATGAAAATTTATATAAAAGCCCCAAAAGCAATCACATTTCTGAAATCATCACAAAGCAAACATTTCCAATCATCTCCTAACTCAAACGTGATTATCACTTTCATCACATCTCATCCACATTAAGATCTCAGATCATACAATCGGAGATCTAATCTCATCGAGATCCGTTCATTGTATACCAAATAAAATAGAAACTTGAATCCGGATCAAAGCAATAATCCGAAAATCAATCATGAATTAAAAGGTTCCGTGAACAAATATGAATCGACGAAAGAGGATTGAGACCTTGACACCATCGACGGAAAGGAGACCGCTGAGGATACACTCCTTGAGACCGGTGCCGAGAACAATAACCTCATACTCTTCATCCATGGCTGATCCCCAAAGGATTCGTAGAGAAAGGAGATAGAGAGATCGATGGAAACACAAATATGAGTTGGGGAGATCGTCGAGGAGATGAGTGACGAAGTCTATCAATTTATTTGAAGAAGAACAAAATTAGATGCCTTGTTTGTATAATGGGGAATCAATGGCATAATCGTAATAAATAACTAAAAATATACTAAATATCAAATAAATAAATTACATTTTTGAATTTATATCAATTAAAAAAATATTACATAACACTGGATTTTTCCGATTAGTGAACTACCTTCAATTATATATATTTTTTGGGTCGACACCTTTTTAAAATTATAACTCTGAAAAGTAAAATTAAGTGATATATTTGTAAAAATTGGAATACCACATACTTGTTAAAAAAACCCAAATTCTTGTAAGATTTCTCCGGTTCTGATTAAAAAAATATATAGTTTCAAAACAACTAAAGGAAAAAAAATGCCAAAAAGTAAAATATTTGCATTTTGTAAAGGTGAAGAAATGTAGGAGTCTAGGAGAGATTAAAAGAAAAAGAGGTATATTTGCATGTTTCAAACTCTCTCCCAACATCTTTATCAGGTTTGTCCCTAAGCAACCCACTTACAAGTTACAAGTCCTTTTCGTATAGCATATAAATTATAACAAAGGAACAAGTATGGCATTATTTAAAATCGAGATGATGACAACTTTTTTTTATTAACTAGTTGTAATAATTTCAAAAGGAAATCATTTTCAGATTGATGTTGATACTTATAGTTTTAAGTACAAGTTTATACTGTATTTTTGCAAGCTTACACGCATTATAGATGATTTTAATTATTCAAATGATTGTGGGTCTTCAATAAATAAAATAAACCATGTTGCATCATCATTCATTGAACACTAAACAAATATAGTTAAATATGTATACCATCCATCCATGATTAAAACGTATTTAGTAATCGATGAATAAAAGTCTTAATCTGTTTCACACAACAGATAATTCGAGTTCAAATCTGTTATAAAACGTGAATTTATTCTCAACGTACTATATGTGTTTTCATAAATAAAAGGAATAGTTAGATAGTGGAACAAAGATAAATGAAATATGAATAAGTTAAATAAAAAAATAGAGGTATAAATTGTCTCATTTAAACAGAGAAACATTTGCTTCTATATTTTATTTATTTTCCTCAGCAACGTGTGATTTTCTAGTGTACTTTTGAATGTAAATGGTGAAATTGTAACTATCTTTTTTTTTTGTCGGCAATCCATTTCATTAGACAATACGTTAACAGTTGTTCCTAGATACAACATCGTATTTGTAGCATTTGTAGCAAGTACATAAGCCACTTTGTTTACTTGTCTTCTAATTTGCATAAAGTTAAAATTATAGTTACGTTTATGGTGACTCCAAACTGAGCTGTCTTCAAGTGAGTTATAAAGCACAAAATGTAACTCCTTGTGAAACCCAACCTCACAATCACCTGAAAAGCTTCAGTTTCTAATGGAACTGTTATTGAATTGATAGCTAATGATCCTCTCACAACTTGACTAGTACCTGCTTCACTATCCAATTCTTGCTTCCTGATCTGCAGAAACCAAGATCCGTCCACAAAGCAACCATAATAAGTATTAGCTCTTGAGATCACTTCTAGGGAAGTTTGAGTAATTGTATTTTCATCATAAAAGTTTTAGTGGATTTCAAAAAATGGTCTGAGTAGATTTCCATTTCCATTCCTTAACGTCTCAAATCGTTGGAGAAATTAAATGACCCCTAACCTCATCCATTTTCAACCTTTCCATTACGTCATCCATTATATATGTTTTGTTTTCCTTTGAACTTTTTTGTTTCTTCATGTAATAAACCATTAAACAATACTAAAGATGACGCTTATTTAATTGGGAAAAACCAACTTAAACATCAACTTTTGTGTTTCCATTTTAAATCCAAATTCAATTCAATTTAAGTTCTTAAATTAATAAACCGTTAACCAAAATCAATTTATTTTGTTAAACAATTATTTTTTTCAATTTAATTAGAAAAAACAAAAAAAATCATAACGAAAAAAACTAAGTAAAAATAAAATAAAACAAAAAATAATGTTTTTTAAAAATGTTAACATAATAAAAATAATATTTTTATTATTAACAGTAAAAATTATCTTCTCTAAGTAAAAATTATTAAACAAAAATGAATATTACATTAATTAAATGTTATATTTACAATAATAAAAATATTAATTTTTTTACCAACCACATATTAATATTAGAAACTCACTCCATAATTGATAGTATAAACTGAAGAAAATGTTTACAAACGTAGTTTCACAAAATAATAACACTGTTATATTAAAAATATATATTAAGAAAATAGTTTTTATTTAGATAAAATAAGTTTTATTATAATATTATAATCAATTAATTTATTTTTCTTTTTTTATTTGTTAGCATTGTTAATGGTAAATATTATTTTTATTATGTTAACATTTTTTAAAAAAATATTATTTTTTGTTTTATTTTATTTTTACTTAGTTTTAGTTTTTTCGTTATGATTTTTCTTGTTTTTTCTAATTAAATTGAAAAATAATAATTGTTTAACAAAATAAATTGATTTTTGTTAACGGTGTTAGATATTGACCGTTAGTCAACCCAACCTTACGCACATTTTAGATTTTTTGAAGGTTTGTTTTGAAAAAAACAATTTAGTTCGAGGTTTTAAGTGGAAACACAAAAATTGGATGTTTAAGTTGGAAAAATGTTCAAAATTGAAGGTTTTTTATGGTATTTTCCCTATTTAATTTCATATAACATACGGGATTCGCTAGTGGTACAATCAGTGTATAATACTGATATAGTAAAATAAATAAATAAACTTTTATATTTAAATTCCAAGTCGTTCTGTATTGATATGAATTGTAGTCATTACATTGAGTTTTCATAGATTCTGAACTTGGGTGGGAAATTAACAGCGAACGAATGAAAGAGAGAGAATCTTTGGAACTAATGGCAAGTGCAGGGATCGTGTAAAGTTCATTAGTGATATCTCTAAAGAGGTTACAGCTGCACATGCGCTTGTGAATGGCGAATCAGCTAGGACCGAGAGGGTAGAGACAATGATTGCGTGGTTATCACCTCCTGAGGGATGGTACAAACTAAATACAGACGGCGCTTCAAGGGCAATCCAGGATTAGCAATGGCTGGTGGGATTGTAGGGATAACAATGGTAATTGGTGTTCTGGGTTCACGCTTAACACTGCCATATGCTCCGCCCCGTTCGCAGAGTTATGGGGAGTCTACTACGGACCATATATCGCATGGGATAGAGGGATCACACGCTTGGAGTTGGAGATAGACTCGGAGATGGTAGTTGGTTTTCTTTTGACAGGGATTGAGGACTCTCATCCCTTGTCATTCCTAAAGTACGCTTGTGTTATGGCTTTTTATCTAAGGATTGGATAGTCCAATTTCCCATGTGCATCGGGAAGCTAATCGTCTTGCCGACAGGTTAGCGAACCATGCATTTGCTCTCCGATTAGGCTTTCATAGTCTTCCTGTTTGTCCTAATGAGTTTCGTTCGCTTTTTTTAGAGGATGTTAGTGGGGCCGCACACCCACGTAGAATCCTTTTGTAACGTTCTTTTACTCAATAAGGGGAATTTTCCCCGGTTTCTCACAAAAAAAAAAAAAAGAAAGAGAGAGAATCTATATTTAGAATTAATAAATTAAGATTCGACAAATGTAAAATACTAAAATCAACAGAATAAATTTTTTATCAATAAAAAAAACCAGAACCCGATGCACAGGGTTTTTCTCAGCCTCTCTTTCAATTTCTCTCTCCTTGTCCAGGTTTCGCTCTATTCTCTCTCTTTTTTCTCTTCTATGGTTGCTCTTCATCTCATCTATTGGCCCAATTTACGTTGTTCTTCCCGCTTTTTTCTCAAACTCGATTCATGTTTTATCTGATCGGGTTTTCGATTTTGTGTTACTGTTGATCTGTTTTTTTTCTTTGCGCGAATCGAATTGGAGGTTTTGCTGATGATGTATTGCTTCATTTCTAGGGTTTGTTGTTGATTTCATAAGCCATGGTCAAGTCTTAGTGCGCTGATTAGAGCTGTGTGTTTCTGGCGTGGGAACAGTGCTGGCTTTTTGATTTTGTAGATTTCGGAAATGCTGTGACTCTTTCCGTCCTTGTGATTCCCGCTTAGTGATTTTTTTTCAAGCATTTTTGGATTTTGGTTACCAAATCTGTTGATTGATGTCTGCAATTCACTGGGTTTTTGGTATCTTGATCTAGCCAGCACTTTGGAGGATTCTGGAAGAGCATTTTGTGTCTGCTTATTTTGTGGTGCTTAGATTGCTTGTATCCGATAATTTTGTTCTTATTTTGTGTCTGCTTTACAAGAATGGATTTGCCCTAGGGTATTGTACAGAGAACAGATTTTTGTTAGTGGTCTTTTTGTCGGCCTAGCTTTTTTGAAGAATAAGCTTTGTGTGGTTCCTTTTTGCGTTTGATTTGGAGAGTTACGACTTGGGGAGGATGGAGAAAGAAGCCCTGTGTGATAACATTAAGTTAAGTGATCAGGATCATCAGATTTATGAGCCTTTGTGTTCCGAGGTGAAAAATGAAACCATTGCTTTATCTCAGAAAGATGAAGAAGGTGAGGGGAGTAATGTTGTCTTTTTCCAGAGAGGCACCTTTAATAGGAAAGGATTCAGCTGGAACTAATTCGGGTGAATGCTGCGGTTGTAGTGCAAAAGAAACTTAGTTTTAATGGAAATGATCATCTCATCGAGAAGCAAAATGTTGGGCAGCAGAAAAAGCTTAATAGGCAAGATAGAATCGAGTTGGGACGACTCTTCCAAGGTGCTGTTACCTCCTCGATTGGGAACTTGCTGAGAGATTGATTCAGTTGGCAGATCCACAAACTTTGAATGATTTGTTGTGTGTTGGTCTAGATTCAGTTTGGTTCTTGAGTACAAAGCCTGAGTTTCAGGGGATCACTGGATTAATTAAGAAGATCATATCTCATGGTGCTCATGATTTTACAAGAGCTACTCTCAGGACTTCATTTCTCGCTTCATGTGTCTCTGCTTGCCAGAGCCGGACAATGAGTCTTGCTGATACAGTAACTGTTATGGCTCAAAGGTACATATTTGATTTTTACTTCCTCATAAGTATAATTTTAACGCAATTTTGGGGTGCTTAGATTGCTTGGCTGTTTTGTGATTTCCTTTTCTTTCTTTTGCTTCACTCATGAGTCATGACAACCTTGGATATTTTTCCTTACTGGTTATATTTATTGGTTACATCAGCAAGTAGTCGTCTGTGCTAAATTATAGTTCATCAAATGACACTGCTAAATCTTCGTGGGCATCGATGCTGCTAAATTTCATAGACATAAAATTTCACTTAGTAAAACTTTAAATCAGTTATTTTAACATTTATTTGAACATCATCACTTATCCGTTGATGGATGCTTATTCAGTAGTTAGCTTGTGATGTGCATTTTTTTTCTGCACTTTTGTATGGGTTTTTCCATATAGATTAGTTGTAAACTTGTCTACAGTTTTGCTTCCTGTTAAATTGATTTTTGTTCCAATCTTCATCTGCCTGCTTGTTTTTGTATCGTTGGTCACAAGAGGCCAAGGTAATGTTGACGATGACCTCAATCTATTGTTTATGTTACCTGTCTGCGTGGATATTTATATATTGTGCTTTTATAATTCAAATCCTAACTCATATATGGGTTACACATAATATTTAGGTTGCATGAGCGTCTCCAAGAGTGCAACGGGGATGAGATTCTGAAAGCAGAGGCTGGTGCCAAAGTTCAGAAGTTCACTGAATGGGCTCTCAAATGTATAGGTTTCCACTCCCGATGCCAGGGGACAAGGGATAGAGTTAGCCACAATTCAGCTGCTGAGATTGAACTACAGCTTTCTGCTTTCAAGATGTTCTTAGATCTAGCAGGAAACCATCTCTCGGTAGAGATTTCACCGAGGCCTTCGACGCAGCTTGTTTCCCACTCACTCTGTTTTCTAACTCATTTGATCCTGGTTGGGCGTCTGGAATATCAGCTACGGTCATACAGGGGCTGCTCGGTATGCTGGTTGAAGGTGGCGCAGATAATGTTAATCAATGTTTCCTTGAAGCGTCACGTTTTGGTAGTACAGAACTTGTTACGTTTTGTTGCAGGTAAGCTTCCACTCTTTTGATTGCTTCTAGTCTTGAAGAAGGTCTCGTTTAGTCTCAAATTTTTGTATTTCCTGATTCAGATTGCTCAAAGGAACAGCTTAGATGTTGATGTGGACTTAGCTCTTGGTTTTGCCTCGCATTATTGTAAAATCGGGACAATGAAGTGCCTAGTGGAAGAAGGAATTGCCATTGCCTTCTTGGGTCCCTTGATGAGAGCAGCAGAGAGGTTGCATGCAAGTTGTTCAATGGTTTGTGAGAAGAGGTTGTCGTGACATGGAGCTTTGCTTGGCTTTAACAGCCGCCACTTCAAGTAGCCAGGTCGAGGTCGCTGCTTACCTCCTCCCTCGTGTTCCACCACCTGTCCTAACCGCTCTCAGCATTGAAATCCTCAAAGCAGCTGGAGAAAGAAGCGGAGGGTCTCTCCAAGGAGTAGAGTTTCTGCTCAAATCAGACTTCTTAGGAGATTCCGTAGCTACATACTCAGTTGCAGACAGCATTGCAAGGTCATCAGAAGATGAATCCGTTCCTTCAGATCTGAAATTGTTTCTCCAAGAACACTGGTCGGAATCAGCTTTTGAGAAAGGAATGAGAGAAAGTCATGACGATTTCATGAATTTCATGAGGGTTTTGAAAAAAAGGTGAGTCCGCGATGTCCTTAAGAGACCTGCCTGCACCGCTGAGAGTAGCAATTGCCTACATGCCGCTGTACAGAGAGTGCGTGAAAGCAGACGGATGGTTACTGTCTCAGAGGCTAAGAGGACAGCTCGTGGAGGCTGTGAGACAGCTTCAAGGTTGTGTTGTTGCAGTTGTGGAAGTAAGCGAGACTCGTCACCTTATGGCCGTTTTGGAGCATCACCTTACCGCCATTTTCGGTTAACACAAATGGATTCTGCTTTGGGCTTCACTCGTTTTCTACGAATAGTTGAAAAATAAGAATGCAAAAGGAAATAAATTTCACGATTTTAACGGATATGGGATTCGGGTTTGAGATGATCAAGTAACAACGGTTTCGTTTTGTATAATTTCTTCTTATTTATGTTTGTTATCTCTTCTCTCCCTTTCTCTTTTTATGCGATTGGTTTAATTTTTAAAATATATCATATGATAATTTAATGTAATGTCTATCTTACGTTTCTATGATGAAATTGCATGTATATCAACTGTCATGACTCGTGGCATTTCAACCACAAAAATGAGCAAATTATTTCAATTTCATTGGGCATTTTCTACAAATATTTTTGCATTATTCTATTCCCAAACTACTAGAAACCCGAACTACACGAACCGAATCTTGAATGGCCATGCCTGAAACTTTTATTTCTCAAGTATGTGTCTGTATTTTTTGGTACTTAGTAGACGAGAGGAGAAAATACATTTGGTTTAAGAAGCCTAAGAATAATTCAAATTGCATAACAAAATCAGATTTACATAAAATTGCAAGTTACATCTCTACTAGCCTTAGAATCAGAAGAGGGCATGAAGGCAAGAACCATGAGTAAAACCATAATCCCAATAGGAATCAAAAGCAGCATAAACGGCGGCGGAGGTAACGGCGGCAAAACTAACGGAAGAATTAACAGTGACGCCGTAAGACCCACCAATAAAACCAGAGACTCTAAACTGAAATAATTCGCCGGAATCATCAACCTTTTCTGCGACGAGAAACTCCGCCGTAACTCTTGCTTGCTTTTCTCCGGCGAACTTCGAAAGCTAATGTTTTTCCGGTTGTTTCTTCCGACGTCCATGACTAGGTTGTTTTGTAAGTTTGAGATTTCGCTAATCATCTAACGAGGTCTGATTCAGATTTAGAAGATCGGTGAGAAGATCTGATCTTTTTAGTTTTTACTATCTCTGGTCAACCAATGCAGCTTGATCGAATAACTCGGTGACAAATCACGATGACCCACCAAGAATGCAGATAAATCCGACGATTCAGGAGGAAAGGAAGTAGCTTTACGCGGTTAGAGGAAATGAAAAGGAAAGGAGGTTTGATCTTGAATTTGTATGTAAGCTATGAGGAAGACAAGTAGCTTATGAAAGAGAATAAAAAGGATAAATCTTTGGGGTTATTAAATAAGGAGTATGAGAGGAGGATCAGAGTCGAATCAGAAATATATGGGCAAGGTTCAGTGAATTTAGGGATTTTCTGATTTGTTTTTTATTAAGGAGCTGAGAAGCAAGTTGCTGAAATATGGAAGATTTGAATTTTGATATTGTTGAGAATTTAGTAATTAATACTCCCTCCGTTCCTTAAAGATGAATGTTTTAGAAAAAAAAATTGTTTCACAAAGTTAAATGTTTTATATTTTCAATGCAAAAGTTATGTATAATTTCTTGTTTTGCCCCTAATAATTAGAATTAAAGTAAATAAAATAATTAAAATTTAATGAAAAGATAGGAATATTTTAAGTTATGTAAAAAATTTCTTAATATGTGTGCAAAACCTTAAAAATTCATCTTTAAAGAACGGAGGAAGTATAATTTATATTTCGTGTGGCCTAGTCTCCCTCCACAATCACTAGTTTCTTCTCCCCTGGACTTCCTGTCTCTCTTTTTTTTTTGTTTTTTTTTTTCTATCTACTTTGTTTTAGCATAATGACGTAAGCTAGAATCTCCACTTCTAGCTGACATGGAAGTAATAATATTAAAATAATGAGTTTCAGTATGGGTTTGAAACTTTGAATTAAAGAGTGTAATTGCTGGGAAAAAACAAGAAAGAAAAAAACAACGAATGATTAACACGAATTTTTGGATTAGTTATACGTGAATTTTATATAAAAGTTTTGGGAAAGTTATCAGGACACAGTAAAACATGGAAATAGTTACAAATTCATTTTTGTGCCCTTCATATATAGTAAAATGCAACAAAAAGCCATAGAAATTGTATATCCATTACCACGAAATTTATTATTTTGCTATTTGAATCATCTTTTATACTTCCTAGAATTTTGAGAAATATTTCTAGTTATTTTTGAATATTTGGATGGTTATAGGTTGAGTTAATTTAAATATATACAAATTTGAGATATCATTCATTTTAAATTATAGAACTGATGCAACGAGTAGATTATTTTATAT